>JANRGW010006463.1:0-57424 GCA_024733675.1 Psilopsiagon aymara
TCATAGCAGCCTTCCAGTATCTGAAGGGGGCCTATAGGGATGCTGGGGAGGGACTCTTCATTAGGGACTGTAGTGAGTGCACAAGGAGTAACGGGCTCAAACTTAAACAGAGGAAGTTTAGATTGGCTATGAGGAAGAAATTCTTTAAGGGTGGTGAGGAACTGGAATGGGTTGCCCAAGGAAGTTGTGAATGCTCCATCGCTGGTGGTGTTCAAGGCCAGGTTGGACAGAGCCTTGGGTGGCATGGTTTATTGTGAGGTGTCTGTGCCCATGGGAAGGGGTTGGAACTAGATGATCTTAGGGTTATTTCCAACCCTAACTATTCTAAGATTCTATGATCTCAAGGCCTTTCCATCTGTTAACTTGAGTAGTGACTGGCGGTTGATGTCTTAGTGTTGTAGGTCTTTCCCATTTGTTCTTAAATTGACTAGTGTGCAAGCAATGCCCAAAGCATCTGCCTATTTTTGTCTTTAATTTGTACATGAAGGGTGCTTATCTATTAATACCTTTCTGAGTTTGTGATGTATACTGTTTAAGTTGGATTTCTTACATTCGGAGATGTTGTGGTCATCAAAATAATACTACTTTGCTATAATGTCTTTTCTCCTGCTTGGGAAATAAAGTGCTTCTCTTAAATGGGGGATTTTGTACCTGTTGCTACCTGATGAGTTCGAGGGGATGAAAAAACAACCCAAAAAACTCCCCAAACAAACAAAATCACACACGCACAAAAAACAATGGTATATTAAAATGTAAATTATACATACTTAGGAAGCAAATAAACTGTATGTATGATCAACTTCTTCGGTTATATGATTGTGGCCATTACCCTTTCCTGTCTCTTGTTTCTTTGTAGTGTAAAACAGTTGCAGCCTGAAAGTGTTAAATTGTATATATTGGTCAGTTGACCTACTCAGGCATAAAGTAAAGCATCTAAAGGTTTTTTATCTAGTAAATTCTGTATACAGTTATCTCTAGGTTTGCTGGGCTCTCTTATAAGTGAACAGCTTTCTCTTCTATTTTTGGGAGAAAGCTAGGCCATCTGGCTTTGTCCAAAGCAAACATCCTGAGATTTTGTTTTAACATTTAGCCTTGTGATCTGTTCAGTAGTTTGTTTGCATTTCTTACAAATTTTCTGCATTTCTGCTATTGTTTGGAAAGCTAGTTTAGAGAAATGCTTTTAGCACACCTTTTCTTCTTGCTGCTGATTGTGGTTTTATCAGTTGTTATTTCAACAGTTCCAGTGTTTTTTTCACTTTGAGCTAGTCTTGTGTACTATGTATTACTGAAGTGACAATTCAAGACTGTCCTGAAAAATTCAGAAACACTTTAAAAATAAAAGGCTTGGTGTTTTGATATGAAAAGAACTAGGCTAAATACCTAACTGCAGGTTTAAAAGAATATTCTTATCTGTCACTTTACTGGTGTTTTCAAGTACAACTTAGTTACACAAACTTAGTTATACAGCTAATGCATAGAGCTGTCTCTGAAAGAAGAGTCTTTCAGTAGTTTTCTGGAGGCTTCAGTTAGGTTTTTTTTTTTAGGGAGTGGTTTTATTGTTCTAGACATTTCTGTTCTGAAAACGTCACTGTCATAGGATCGTAGAATATTTACATAATGTCATAAATGGTTTTCTGATGAATCTTTATTCCTTCAACCTGTTTGATTAATGGAATGGCTGTGAATTGCCGTGACCATTTTAATACAAGAAGTTGGAAAATATCTTGAAATAGATCTTTTTTTCTGTTGGTTGTCTTTATTGTCATTTTTTCTTACTCAGTAAAACCCTATTTTCAGTTCAAGTGGAGAATAGTAATAGAGGGTAGAAATACAGCAATATTCCTGCATGTTGGAAGAGTGGTATTTAAATCTTTTTATGTGGGTGGGGAGTGTGTATAAACTCTAGAGGCTCTGAAGGAATTTTGGGTATGCAAATGTGTATTTTTGGATTTCTAGGAAGAAAATTAACTGTGTCCCAGCTGAAACAAGGACAAACTGAACAATTTTTATTTTATATATGAGAAGGTACTGAGATTTTTAGTTTATCTGGGTGTATTAGCCATGAAAGTGGGCAGATACTGGAACAGGTTGCCCAGGAATGTGAAATGTCCATAATTCAGTTGGGGCTTACCTCAGCAACCTGATCTAATCAGATCGAATTCTAGCAGCATTTGGACTAATGAACTTCAAAGGTCCTTTCTAATGTAAATATTCTATACTTCTGGTAGTTCAAAAGCCCAATCTATAGCATGGAATGTACTTCTGTTAAATTTGGAGTTTAATTGAAACAAAAATGCATAATTGCAAGTCTAAAGTTAGTGTGTATGCTGCAATTTAGATTCTTTGCAAACAAAAAGTAAAGCCTTTTTCTAATCCTGTTTCAAGTTTAAATGCAAAATGGGTTCTGAATCTTAAACAAGGGAAAATCAGCTTATCTTATGCTGATGAGTAATTTTTGTTTCTTTCGTGCTGTGAAATCCCACTATTAATTGAAAAATCATGGTATTTCTCTCACACCTGATCGTACTGCTTGGCAAGGTCAATACAAAATTCTGTGCTTACGTATTAGGGAGGAATCCCTGTTCTTTTTTTTTTTTTTTTCTTTTATCAATTTTGCATGAACTTAATACTGAAGAAATGGTATCGCATTTTCCTCACTGGTGGGGACAAGGAGTAATGGTGATGTTACACTTCTGTGAAATATGTGAGCCCTTTTCTTGAGCTCACAAGCATATTAGGCTAGAATATTGTTCTTCACTCTTATATTCGAGAAATATCATGTGGGAGTTTTGGACCGTAGATGTCTTGTAATCATTTATGAAGAGTGTATATCTACTGTTACGGGTGTGACTTTGCAGCCAGTGAAGTGTGTATTGCCCATTCAAATCATCACAGAAGGTACATCACATTGATGCTAGGGGATTTTGTCATGCCTGCAATTTTCTTTAGAAATTGATTTACAGAGTATAGTAATACCTGTGTTTGTTCATTTGCATAGGTAATGGAGAGTTTTTCCAGTTCTTGTCAAGCAATGACTTACAGACAACTACTTTGACAACTAAAACTGATGGCAGTGATGGCAAGGCTGAACACCTAGAGTATATTGCTTTTGCATTGGTTCCTGTTTTCTTCATCATGGGTCTCTTGGGGATCCTGATCTGTCATGTCCTTAAGAAGAAAGGATATCGTTGTACAACGGAGGCGGAACAAGTAGAAGAAGAAAAGTTTGATGAAAAAATAGGTAATCAACAAGTCTAATAACTTCCCAGTTCTCTGCATTACAACCACTATAGAATAATTTATTGTGAGACTTCTGTCATTTCTCTGTCTATATTTGACATCAAAACAATATTAAGGAAAATATTTTAGTTACCATTATATGTCTGTTGTGTTTTGATCTTTGCCAATCAAAACTAGGAGTGTTCCAATTTCCCATGCAAGTCCTCTAACATCAGTTAAGAGCTTATAGAGGGATCAAAGTGTCCAGTATATTTGTTTGCAGCTGTACACTGCAGCCACAGTCACCAGATTGCTTTTCTGCATTCCACATGCTGTTAGCAACAAAATATTATTGCACATAATTTCATTTGAGGAGGGATAAAAAGCTGTACCACATGTAGCCTTTAGTCTTAGTTTTGTGTTAGCAGTCTTTGCTCCTGTTGTGCTGTCATTCTCATCTCTCATCTCATAAAGCAGCCTTTGGACTGACTGTTTACTATCTGTTGTGTGTAATGTGTACTGCTTATATTTTTTTCCTGAAGATACTTATTTTTGTTCTAATGTTTGGTTGTGCTTTTATTTTTATGGCTCCTTATTTCCATCTACTCTTGCTTGAAAACAAAATAAGAAAAGAATGCTATCCCTTGGGAAGGGCTATAGTAAGCCACTGTAGCATTTGGCTAAGTAAATATAAGTGTCAAGTTGTAAATACTTTGGGCTTCTTCTTTTCTTCTAATTAATTACTGTCAGTAGGTTCATAACAAGTGCAAATTGCACTTTTTGGCTGTGTGGTAAGGGTAGAGCCTTGCGGTATAGTAATGATGTGTTAGCATGTTCTTAAGCAATTACTGCCTGGGGCATGCATGTAGTGAATGGAACAGGCTGATCTGTTAGTTCACCTGCTTGGTAACAGCAAGGTGAGCAGTCATGATAGGGCGAGAACTTCTTGGTCTTGGGGAAGTAGCTCAAAGTTGCATTGCAAAGTTGCCTGTGTTAGAATGAAGAGGGAGCATGAGTACAGAGACATTGAAGCCCCTAATTTACTACTACTGAGACAGATTTAGGTTCTCACATATCAAACTTGCCTCAAGCCTGTGATACTTCTTTTATTTTGTTGTTTGTTTGTTTTGGGGTTTTTTTTGTTGTTTGTTTGATTTTAATTTTTAAAGCTAGTCATTGTTATTGGAAAGGGCAGAGCTGTGCCTCCTCATAGTTCTGTTTTTCTTTCCCATCTTTTTCTGCCTTCTGAAGTTTTTCTGGGGAAGCTTCCAGTATTGTTAATAGGTGCAATTGATTCCAAAAGTATTTAGTTGTAAGGTTTCTTTCTTAAATTCCTTGCTCCTGCAGTCATATGAGATTTTTTTTTTTTTAATTAAAAAAAAATCAAATGTGGTGAAAAGCTTAAATTGAATCCCTCTTATTCTAGAAGCTGATAGTATCTATTTTAAAACAGTGACTTGGGCAGACTAATGATTTTGCTTGTTTCCCCTCCCTATTGTTAGGATGAAAAATACTGTTGTCTTGTCTCTTTCTTACTAGATATAGCAGGAGTTTTGACGTACACACTTGAAATTCAACTTTAATTCAAGTTAGTCAAGTCTTAATATGTTATAGCTCACGTCTAGACTCCATGAAATTGTGCTTGTATTTTTTCCTGAATAAGGACTAGAAAGTCTTCTCTAAGCTTTCCCTCTGAAGTGATAATAGATCTTGTCTGTCTTTTGAAGTAATTTCTTCTGGTGTTTGCTTTGGTTTTAGCTTGGCATCTTGTTTTTTCTTTGTTTTAAAATAACTCACTTCTTGATTTGGAAGCCCAAGGTATTGATAATATATTTATTTCCTTACACAGAAATGAATGAAACTATACATGAGAATAGCGACACTGTGGGACAAATTGTTAACTACATTATGAAAAATGAAGGTATAGTATTGTGATGTTCAAGTTACGGTGTTCTATAACAAATAAGTTGTTTTTTTCAGATATTCTGAAGTATGGTATGTTCACGTGTTTTTATTTAATAACCATTTTGTACATGCTTAACTCTAGAGATCGCCTATAGAAGGCAATAACTTCAAACCAAATAGGGAAGGTTTTGCTTACCCGAGAATTATTTTGTATGGTAACTTTGGTTCATGCATTTCTTAATACTTTAAATATTTGGGTGTTTGATTTTTTTTTTTTGTAGTTCATCCTTTTGTTTGTGAAAGAAAAGCTCAAGGTTGCTTCCTTAGTGGCAATGTTTAAAGCATGTGGAAATGTTTGATTTGACCAGATTAAATTTTTTCTCTTGAAATGATTTTTGCAGCTGTTCTCTGGCAGGTTTGTGCATAACTGAGAGTATACGGTAGGCTCGCACTTATTTTATGTGCTGTGCTTGCAGAATCAAGGATAAAGAAGATGATATGACTGCAAAAATAAAATCAGAGTTAAGCAGCCCATGGAATGCTTGGTTAGTTCAGAACTTACTTGCCTAGTAGAAGAAACATTTAGGAGAGTGGATGTTTTTATAGCACAAGAACCTGAAGCCTTTCAGTTTTACTTTCATGTAAATTGAAGTTCTCTGAAGTGTTGAGCTAGCTTTGAGTTATTTTTGAATGAAGACTAGTCCTCTGGAAAAGTTGTATTTTTGGGTTGGTTTATGGGTTTTTTGCTTGTTTTTCTCTTGGGTTTTTTTTGGTTGGTTTTTTGTTGTTGTTTTAGTTTGAGTTTTTTACTTAATAAATGACAGGGCTTTGAGTTTGTATATTTTTCATGGAGGCTGGGATTAAATGTAGCCCATATGTATTTCAGAATATATGAGCAGTGGGTTGTTCTTGGCTGATAATTAATTTGCATTTTGTAGGGCTCAATTAGACCGGTGTTTTTCATCTGAAGTTGCTTTATATATATATATATCTGAGGTGTTGATAATCCTGTGGTCAAATTGATGTTTTAAACTTTCCTGAGACCTTGTCTGGGAGTGTTGTGCAGATAGCCGTGTTACATGGCTTAATTGGGGCAGAGCTTTGAGTGCAATATGAACTGCACTTTTAGTAGCTCATGTTAAGAAAATCACATAGAATTATATTGACAATTTTTTTTTTTTTTTTCCCTAATTTTCTCTTGTGCCTTTTTGGAAATATGCATAATGCAGTTGTCTTTATTCTAAATGAAATTTCTTTGAGGACCTTTAATTTTGCTGTTTGCTTTTTCTGAGGTTAGAGTTGTGCACTTCTGAAGAATTCTGTTTTATTCTCATTGCAGCAAATGCTGATGTGTTAAAAGCCATGGTAGCAGATAGCAGTGTCTTTGAACCTGAAAGGTAATTACTCATCTTCTTAATGCATGTTTCCTGAGGCAACAAAAAATGTACCCTTCCCAAGGATTTTATTTCCTGAGTACATCTGGTCCTTGATTTGCCAGCTAAGACAATAATACGTTGATTTCCATTGATTTACGTTATTTGTGGTATCTCTGAGTCAGTCAGTTTTAATGTATGTCCTGGGTTAGTAACTGGCTCTTCTGGGTGTGTGTTCTAGGTGTGCGATACGGATTCATTGCTTTTGGGGTCAAGTATTTACAGAGGCTGCAATACTTGTTTGCTTCACGGTGAAGTTACTTACAATTTGGCGTAGTCCAAAGTTCCTCTGATTTGAAAAAACATAAGCAGCACTTGTTTTTTTTTGTATGGATGCTAACTTGAAATAGACATTTCTTTCTGTGTTTCTTGGTTTACTTTTTTTTTATAATCATGGTAATATAAGTTTAGATTGGATATGAGGAAGAAATTCTTTACTGTAAGGGTGATGAGGCACTGGAATGGGTTGCCCAGGGAAGGTGTGAATGCTCCATCCCTGGCGGTGTTTAAGGCCAGGTTGGACAGAGCCTTGGGTGGCATGGTTTATTGTGAGGTGCCTGTGCCCATGGGAGGGGGGTTGGAACTGGATGATCTTAAGGTCCTTCCCAACCCTAACTATTCTATGATTCTGTGAATATACGTTGGCTGACCCACTTCTTACTTTTTTCATTACACATTTAGAGAATTACATAGAGAAAGTAGTTCATCCCTTGAATTGCAGATGCATCATTTATGTATATCTGTACATAAGTACCTTCAATTAATACCTGTATTACTCTACTTTTCATATGTAACCCTGCATTCGTGTTCCAGGTAGAGAAGATAAAGGTTCAAATAGTACTGTATCACTAATAAAATAAGTAGGAGTGTGTAGCTTTAGCAAAACAAAGGGTTGAGTATGCAACCATTTAAACTGTTAAACCATCTGTTTAATGCTAAGAGGCTTGGTTATTGTAGAAAAAAAGGAATTTAAGGAGTTATTCTCAATTACAGGGGTCATTTTTAAACTTACGGTGCAGCAGAAATATTTGAATTTAACTCAGTCTTTTTGCGTAGGTATGTGTGATGTTTTTTGTGGAATTTTAACTATTGTTTCAGTGGTGAATTAGAATGCAAAAGGTAAAGGGAAGGGAAAATAATTATATAATTTCTGACAGATACTTCTAAAGCTTTAGTAACTTAAGTGCAAATCCACTGTATTTTTTTTTTTTTAAGTTTGATGCACTATGAAACATTTCCTAATGATAAGAAAAGTAATGGATAAGCAAAATCTTCACTTCTGCCACTTAAAGCCATTAGTTCCTGTCTTTGCTTCAGATGTTGAACAGATTTCCCTTAATAGCATTCTCTTATGTATTTGAAGACCTTTAAATGTCTCATGTCGATATTTTTGTTTTGACAATAAGCATCCAAGTAACTCCTGTCTTTTACTGCATGTTTTCTTTCTTTTGGTTGTCTGTTCTCCTTTGGAGTCTCTTCAGTTTGTTAGTATTTTTCTTGAAATAACAGTTCCGAAACTGGATGGAATGATCAGCTGAGGCATGATTAATGCTGAGTAATGTAACTTTAGGGTTCACAGGTTATACTCCTGTTATTTCCACTGTAAAAATTGTCCTTTGAAGCAACAACATCATAATGATTCATGTTTAGCCTTGTGATCTTCACGTTTTTCTGCAGAATGATCTTCTCGCTAGTTCCTTTGTGATCTGGGTTTATAAGGCTTTTCTGCTAAAGCACTGAAATTTGTTTTGTCCTTCCTGCAATACAGCCAGTACTTTTAGTAAGGTTTATGTATGCGTGAATGTGTCTTTCATATACATGCTCTCTTTTGATCATCCTCATTTCTCATCTTGTCCTCTACAGTTACTATGGGTGACTCAAAGTTTATGGGTACTTTAGTTATTCTTCTGCTCTATTACACAAGGAACTATTTAAAACACTGAATATCATCAGGACCAGAATAACCACATTAGTGTGCCTTTCCAGTTTCATAGTAAGCTACTAATATGTAATTTCATGGTATTTCCTGTATTTTTTTTTTGTTTGTTTCAAACAAGGTGTGCTACCTTAAGCTCCAGAAGTTTCACCTTTAATGCACTGAGCAGCTTGATTTAGGAGAATGTGTTGCAACATGGTGTCAAAATTGATGCTGAAGTCAAAGAACATCTTCTGGTTTCTCTATATGCTACCTGCTTTTCTGGTTTAGAAGAAAATCAGATTGAATTCAATCAGATGTTCTCAATAAATACTTCTTGGTGGTTATACTGCTTTTTCTTTATTTCAAAGTACTTTAAGAAAAAAGCAAGCTTTTCTGAAGCTTAAGCCAAATTATCTGTTGAGTCCTTTTTTCTTCATGGTAGAGAGTTTTGCCTCTTTGCTGTGTTGTAGGGCAATGCTCTTTTGTGATTTCTTGAAGATACTGTAACAACATTAAAATAGTTTCTGTAGCTCTCCAAGTGTGAATTTAACAAGCTGATTACATGCCTTCATTAGTATAACTTCAGGTAAACTGTTTTCTTTTAGCCTGATTTTTTTTGTTTACCTTTCCTTTTTCTTTGTGTTAATTATCTTAACCACATGACTGCAGCTGAATTAATTTATCGAAGTGATTTTAACTGCAAAAATACGATATTGGAGGGAGCCTTAAACCAGACATCCTCACAAATAAATGGTCCCTAAAAAAAATAGTTATTCACAGGCATAACTGAAGGGTATATCTTAACTCTTCTTTTCCTTTTTAAGAAACAGGATGTTATAGTAAACACTAAATTTCCTTTATACTTTTTCCTACAGCCCTTTATCTCCTACCTCTCCTGGGAGTCCAACAAGCCCAGGATCTCCTTTGTCACCTGGTGTTATTCCATTTAAGCACAGCTGTAAAGGCCATCATTTCCATACTGTTGGAGGAGCAATAGAACAGGATGTTTGTACTCGCTGTAGCCACAAACGATGGCACCTCATAAAGCCCGCTCATAAATCTAAAGAGCACAGAAGAAGTCGTATCGGAGAAGTTACCGTCCTTTCGGTGGGAAGGTAAGGCTTGGGTCATTTTATTGTATGGTTTTCTTAGGGAAGATGCAGTGGCCCATTTTGAATCAGGTACCTATTGATTCTACGCTGTTTATAGCATCAGTGATTTGTTTCTTGTAACCTTGTTACTATTAGACTGAGGTTATTTCTGGAAGAAATAAACATGGGTTGTTGGTTTTGGTTTGTGTTTGTTGGGTTTATTATTATTTTTTTATTATTATGTAAATAGATGGGGATTTACTGGGGTTATAAATCCATAGCTATTTCTCTATTGATACTGGCTAAAAAGAAACAAGGATTGCACACTAATAAATTCCTCTGTTTCTGATTTTGGTATTTTTCAAGTAAGTGTGAGCTATAGAAACCATTCTGTTTTGCTATTTTTAATTCCTAGCTTATGTTGTAGTTGTCTTAGAAAATTACTCTTCTAAGAAGTAGTATGCTATCTGTGGATTCTGCTTGAAAACATAATTCCCAGAGAAAGTGGGATTTAGCAATAGTGAGTATTACAAGTACATGTAGGTAATGGGAAGGAAGATTGCTTTGAAGTGAAGCTGGTCCCATGTGGGTGTCAGCTCTGATGTTCTTGGGGACCTTAAAACATGTTCCTGTCCTTACACTGGGTTCTGAGCACGATCTAACTCATCAGAGGAAATACAGATTTTCTTTTGCTTACCTCAGATTTAGAGTCACAAAAGTGGAGCACAAATCGAATTCCAAAGAACGGAAAAGCTTGATGTCTGTTACTGGTGTGGAGAGTATCAATGGTGATATGCCTGCCACACCTGCAAAACAGGAAGACACTGAGGTGGCTGCCACACCTGTGAAGCAGGATATGCGAGAGAGGAGAAGCTCGGAGTGAACTGCAGGTAAGAAACAGTGGGAAATCATGCTGAAAGTTGTATGTTGTCAAATAAGTGAAGGTAATCAATAATGAGAAATGAAGTTGAAAATGTATCAGTTCTGCATGAAAATTCATCTTTCAATTTAAAAAAGTTGCTAGAGAAGTTTGAAAAAATTATATTTGTTCAATTAATGGTAAATTTGTAACGGCTAAATTATCCACCAAATTGTTATCTAATTGTTTATTTAGACTTTGAAATGAGAGTAGATGTTGAAATAAACTCTTTGAGGAGGGTGGCATCAGAGGTCCAAGGAATTAAATGTCTGCATATTAATTTTTGCAGTAAGTGATGGTTCAGATTTAATTGCAATGTGCTTATTACCCAGAAGAAACAAATGCTGCTGACAGCTGCAGCACTGGAATAACTTAAGTGCTTCATCCTTATGCTTGCTGCCTTGTACTGTGTGCTTTTATGTAAGTGACTGCTTACAACGTACTTCTCTGATAGATCAGTGGAGCTTTGGCTAATAAGAATGGAGACACATGAAAATGCTCATATCACAGGGATCTAGGTAGGTCACTAAGGAGGTTGGGGTTTTCTTGTGCGTCATCAAAGTTCAGTGAATTGCTTGAGGTGCCCCATGAAGCATGTCGATGTCCAGCATGGGTGTCCAGCATGGCTTTGGAATGCACCCTTGACTGTTTTTGGTTTGGTTTGGGATTTGGTTTTGGTAACAGCTGGGGGGAAAAGCCCCTGTAAGTCAATGTGATTTGCTTCTAACTGATGACACACTGATCATCTGAAGGGGAAAGGTGATTTTACATAAATGTAATTCAAATACAGAGCTTTCCCTTTAGGAAGAAAGGGGTTCTGGGTGACAAAAGGCACTAGGTTTGAAGACATTGAATAAAGTGCACAGTGCTAAGTACTCCGTATGCTAAGAGAGCAAAGTCATGTTGTCTCAGCTCAGTCCATTTCAGACTCTTAGGGACTTCAGATACGAAAGGAAATGCACAAGTGGAAATTGTGTGTTTAAAAATGCAACAAAACCCAAACCCCCTTGAGTGTCTTGAAGTTAAATTTGAAACGCCAAGGTCTGAGATTTGACCTTTTCTTTATATCTGTTTTTTTATTCATTATGAAGACATTCTGTAATTGTATCAATTAAGAGAGGAAGACAAAGAGAACTGGTATGCAGTTGGATACTTCATACCAACTGTTATTGGCAGCACAGTTAGGACTATTGAACTAAGGAGTGTGTATTTGTCTGGACTCTGTGCCTTGTCATTAAATTATACCCAATTTTTTGGAACCACTGTCACAGAGAAAGAAAGACTTGGAGATGTGGTATGTTACCAAACGTTTAAAACTCTGTGAAGTGTAATAAAGTAAATTCTTTTTGCTCAGTGGGTTAGAAGGTAAATAGTAAGCTAATTCGCAAAGGAGTTGAGGTTTCAAAAATGAAGGAGTTGAAGTAAGATGTTCTATCTTTATTGCTGGACATTTGTAAGACCAAACTGGACAAAGGCTGGTCAGACCCAATGTAAATACAGATGCCTTGGAAGGTGGGTAGCTGTAAGGATGACTGGGTGTTTTGTTTCTGCTTTCTGTTTTATGGCAATTTTTGGCAAATTAGAGCTTTCTAGTGGCTGCTGACTTACTGCTGCTTTGTAATCTGCAAAGGATCTACAGATGTCAGTGAAAGACAAACTAATCTTCCTTTCTGATTCAGAATTGTGTCCTGGTGCTCAGCAGTTATTTTGTTGATGTTCTTTCTTTTTACTCTCTTCCTTTTTAAAGAATCATTATTAGCTAAATGTAAGAAGAAATAATCTCTTCCTTCACTAGCTGCATTGACATTTTCAGGGACAGCTCATTGTTTTGTTACTTCTGTGACTAGTCTTTCTTTCCTGTATCTCTAAATTTAGCATGATCAGACTGTTTCTTGATGCAATTTTTTTACTTAGTCTCTTTAAATATTTGAAATAGAAAAAGGCATATATGAAAATAAAGTCAATTCCAGTGCACTTTGATTTAGAAAAAATGAAAGAATAATCTTAAGTGACTCTAAGAACGTTTCGTAGTCCAGTTTTCTGTCTAATTTGTTCTCTCCTAAATGAAAAATGTATTCCCTGTAATTACCTAAAATCTATTCTCTAAATTTAAACCATTACTACTGTAATCTAAAAATAAGCTGCTCTCTAGGGAGATAAGATAGTATAGCTATAAAAAAAATGAAATGTCCATCTACGGCAGCTTTTTACTGTAGAACCTCCCTTAGGATTAAAGTATTGCCGTTTCTGAAAGCAAATGTTCTAATAGCAGAATCTTTTGTAAAGGTCTCTCCAGTCCAACAGAGCTATTTTGTAAATCATCTGGGAAACTTTCCAGGCTTGTTTGATGTGCACTACAAAAAAATAAACAGATTTTGCTTGAAAGACTATGACACTGTTCTCTAGCATGGCTGTAAGGTAGTTTTTGTCCACTGCTGTGCAAAGCTGTTCACATATAAATAAGTAGTAGTTAAGACCTTTACTTAATTACTTCAGACTTCTAATAAATCATTATAGCTTAATTTACAGAAACTGGACAGATAAGTATCATTTAAGACTTCTGCACCCTCAGCCAATAAATTTACTCTACAAAGCATATAGTTTTGGAGAATTTGACTCAGATCTTCAGATGCAGAGGAAGAAGTGAGACACAAATGTGTATTTAACTGTTGACAGAGAAGGTTTGTTCCAGCTTTTTGAGGCAGTGGATTTGCGCTTTGTGGCCCGTTCCTTGAGAGTTCCTGTATGAAATGGTATTCCTGGGTGTGGTTGGGCAGTACCTGAATGACGTAATATTGCTGGTTGCTTGCGTTCATTGCTGCTTTTTGAGTTCAGGGTTTTTTTTTCCCTAAACTGAAATGTTCTCAAGTGTTTTCTTAAAGTGACCTCTATTGTATTTCAGCTTATCCTAGTTCTTTCTGGCTGTGTCATTTGAAGCTGTAGCATGTCTTCTCCATGTCTCCAAGGTCCATGTTTTCAGCAGATTCCATTTCATCGCTTAAGTTTATTTAGAATATGCTTATTGGCACATAAAGTGGTAGACAGCTGATGGTTGAAGTCAGAATTTTGAGTTGAGCTCTTGCACATCTGTTGTAAGCTACGGGTAAACAAAACCTTAAAGTACTGGCGCAGTGAACCTGTGTAACATCTTTCATTTTTAGTATCCTTTCACAGTTGTGTGCTTTGCACTGTGATGTGATTTGTTAGTTTGTCCATGTGTTTGTCCATCATTTTCATAAGTACCAGCTAAATTTTCAGTTTCTTTCCTTTAGGATTTCACATGCTAAACTTGCAATGCACGGCAACCACTTCCTGTGATTCTGGCACTTTTCCCTGTTTCGGAGCATCTGCTAACTTTTTAGTTGTGGTATGTTCATTCTAAAACTAATTCTGTTATTTAGGCTTATTTTTATTCTTTTGCAGGTGGAATTTTTAGAAGAAGCTTGTTTGCTGGCACTGTGGAGAAAACTGAAAACTCCCAAGAAAAGCATACTATTTAAGGAAATGTATTTATGACATTATTGCATTTTACAAGTTCTGTGGTGGCATCCATGCAAGGGTAAACACTGATTTTGCTGGTGAAAAGCCATTAAGAGTTAGACACTTAAATATTATTGCCCTGTGTGGACCTCGTATCAAATGTTGGGCTTCATCTTGGAGAGAAAACCTAAGGTTTTAGACAGGACAGGTAAAAGACTTATGAATTCTGAATTTTTTTTTTTTGTACTTAGACAAGCATTTTTAGTGAGCTCATTGCTACCTGTAATATGATTACCCTATGGATAAACTGTGTTCACCCCTCTAGTCCATCTGGATTTTTCTCCTTTGTTCTGCCCCTTGAGAATTGACAAGTGTTTGCTGAGATAAAAGCAAGCCTTTGGAAGATGAAAATATCCTTTTAATCTAACCACTAGTAGCCAAGCAAAACATACAGGGAAATCATTATGTCAGCCAAAATATGCATATGTGCCTTTAGTACATAAGCCCTTGGACTCTAAAGGTTACTTCACATTAGAGTGGCTCAGTTATATGCAGATGTTAAATTGTGTTTTCCTCCTCTTTACTCCCCCTTACTACTTGACACAGGCTGAACAGCTTTTTTTTTTTTTCTATGTAGTTGTGTAAGCTCTTGGAAAGGTTACTTTCCTCAGTGCCACTTGTTTTCCTGTTTTCTTGTACCTACACACTTGTGTTTGAAGAATGCTTAATAGTTCTGCCTTTTTTGGTTTTTATCCACAGGCTCCTAGTTAAGCTAAGGCAACATATTTCAAACATTAGATAAGGATATGGAGTATCTGGCATAAAAAAATTTCTGGAGTATATACTGAAGGTACTTCAGAGTGGCTTTATTGGGCTGAGGGTAGCTTTTTTTCATTGGCACTGAAATCTTGAGCCAGTGTCACTCCCTTCATGTTCGAAGTATGACTTACTGCTAAAAATATTAGTGATGGTTTTGTGATATTAATTCTTTGTGTCAACTTACTATGTTTTCTACTTTGTTACTTGTTATGGGGAGGCAAATCTTTGCAATACTTCAGCAAACTGCTGTGTAGTAGAAACTGAAAAATGTCATTTGTTCTGAGTGCCTAAGAATATAAGTTCTAATATAATGCATTTTAGTAGAGATTGCCCTGTATTCTGAGAACTATAAAGTAATTTAATCTATTTTATTAACTCAATTAAAATCAGTGTTTTGGAATTGTTTTATTTTAAATTCATACTTTCACTCCTTTTAGTCCAAGTGCTCTAAACTGTGTTTCTCCTGCATATCTGAGAATTTGATTTCTTCATCAGTTTACACAATGTTAACAATCAATGCGTATAAAGATAAAATTTAGCCTCGATGGGTATGTGTTAGATACTCCCATGTCTTCCCAGGAAACATGAAGTTTGTTTTCACTCTTGCTGAAAGTATGTGTTGCAGTTGCTCTGTCTTCTACTTGTATCCATGAGATACTACCTGGACTTCATAGAATCATAGAATGGTTTGGGCTGCAAGGGACCTTAAAGATCATCTAGTTCCAAATTCCCTGCAATGGGCAGGGACCTCCGTTACCAGACCAGATTGCTCAAAGCCCTGTCCAGCCTGGCCATGAACACTTCCAGGGGTGGGCAACCTGTTCCAAGGCCCCATTACCCTCACAGTAAGGAATTTCTTCCCATTGTCTAATCTAAACCTCCTCTGTCAGCTTAAAACCATTCCCCTTTGTTCAGACACTACATGCCCTTGTAAAAAGTCCCTCTCCAGCTTTCTCACAGGCCCCTTTAGGTACTAAAAGATTGCAATAAGGTCTCCCGGGAGCCTTCTCTCCTCCAGTCTGAGAAAGACCATCTCTCTCAGCCTGTCTTAATAGCAGAGGTGCTTCAGCCCCCGGTCATCTTCATGGCCTCCTCTGGACTTGCTCCAACAGGTCCACACCCCTCTTGTGTTGGGGGCCCCAGAATTGAGCAAAGTACTCATGAGGCTCTGAGTAGAGGGGGACAGTCACTTCCCTTGTCCTGCTGACCACACTTATCTGTACATACTCTTAACAATATATACATTTCACCAATGCTGTATTTGGAGGAGAACAAAACAACAAACAAACCCCAAAACAATCCATAATCAAGTAAAGTTATGAAAAGATTAAATGGTTTATTTTTTCCTTTTAAAATGTGAATTTTTTAGAGATATTGTCCATCCTTGAGAACCCAAAATAACTGTTCAGCCAGGTCTGGAACTTGAGTGTTTTAGCAACCCTGCTCCCATTAATTTAAATCTTACTTAGGAAATCTCTTTAAGATAAACACCAAACTCTCCTTAAAGGCATACATTTAATATTGTTGATATTTTCCTTTTTCCTTCTTCAAGATTCACTTAATTATTTATATGAAGAGCTAATATTTCTAGAAGAATTTAATTAGTATTGGTTATAGTAATTAACTTCAGTTTCCAAAGGACTGAGAGCTATAACTTTTACTGGTAAAAGAGAATATTGGGCAAAACCAAGCTGTTTAAGTAACTCTCACAAAGGAAATACACGGTTATAGACTGTTCCAAAAGCTTTAAAAGCAAAAAGGGGGTTACTATGATAATGTTGTTTATCATGTTCTGATACATGATGAGTTAGTATTGCAAGTAAAATTTCCAAAAAGATGGAAGAAAGCTGAAACAGAAATATGTATTTTTTTACTTAATTTAAAAGTAGTTTCTATTTTAATTCCATTGGAGATATGTAGAATAAAAGAAATGAAAATGTGTTGGATATGTAAAGCATTATTTACCTGTATGAAATACATAAGGTATTGCAAGACCTGATATGTGCAAGAATTGAATTTGTGCATTGTTACTTCAATAAGAGGATTTAGAAACTGTGCCTGTTGAAGTGCATTTAACACTACACTCCGCTATTTTGTAGGGATATGGATATTGCCATATTAATCTGCCTTTCTTAAATTTGCATATCAGATGTATTTTTAACAAAATAGTTTATATACAACTTTTGTACTACCAAGCAGTAAATAAAAAATATTGATTCTTAAGCTGGCTTGTGAGTTCTTTAAGCCTGCATCCATTCTGTGAAACTTCACCTTTGCACAGTCTTAGTGTATAATGCAGCTTGTATAATTTGCATCTTAAGTTTTTGTTTATGGAGGTAGTGAGAAGATTAGGTTGTGGTGTGATATACTTCAGAGTAGTTCTATATTCTTGAGAAAGGACAAGTGCAAATATTACTTTAGTTCCATGTTTTGCATGGGAAAGAACAAAATCTGTGCTTTAATCCATGCTTGTTTCTGATTATCTTAAAGGCCTTTTACCTTTAAAGGATCAAGTCTTTAATAACTTTAAATTGCAATCTTTATAAAAAACTTAAAAAATAACTTACTATGTTTGACATTGAGCTTTTAATAAGTACACAATACTATCTTTATTCTCAATTGTTTTCGTGAGGTATGGAACAAAAAATTACAAATGACAGGAAGCTCTCGGCAGTTGCTTCCTCTTGGCCTGTGTCCCTCTGTGATACTACAATGCTTAATTTGTTGCATTACGTTCCCATAGATGACTGATCTGTAAATGGCCTTAAAGATGAGGTTTTGTATATCAGTGGTGTCAAGGAGGCTCAAAGCAAGTTGTGGCTGGCTGAAATGTGATTATCAGTGTACCATGCTATTTGCAGGAGTGTTTTTCTTGTTTATTTCAGTGTTCCTACCTACATCAGAAAAAGTCTATTTTGAGATCTGCATCTGAATTTTAGAGGTTTATACACAGCTGTGGTTTATATTCAGAATTAAAGAAACAAACAAAAATTCCTCCAGGCTTTAATTTTTGAAGAGAATTGAGATACAGATTGTGGAGCTTCTGGAAACTGAACACACTTTCTGATCCCCTTTTTGGGGGATTTTTTTTTGTTCCTTTTCTCTTTTGCATAACAAAATAACCTGAGAGTAATATACTATATTACTTCTTGTTCCCTTAGCCTGTGTTCTCCTTGCCCCCTTTTCCTTCACTTTCTAATGCTTTCAGTGACAATTTCAGTTCATATTGAAGTTTAAAACCAAATGCAATATAACCATATCAACAAGCTTTGACAGAAGATACAGACAGAAGATTGTAATTTCATGTAATACACAGTTTTTATTAGATAATATGTGTATGTATTGGAATACAAGAGACTTGCTGTATTAAAGTTTGAGAAATTCTGTTATAATTGGACTGGCATAGTCATCAAAAGAAACGTCAAGAATTTTTTCCAGATGGATTTTCTTTTCACATGGATAATACTTCTGTTATTTTTTCACCAGCACAGACACTTTGTTTTTTTTAGTACAGTATTATGACAAAATTCAGGATCCTACCTCATGCTGTTGGAGCAAGACACTTCTATCTTTAATAAAATCTGGTTTTACCTGTAAAGCGCACAAAGCGCATGTGCACTGTATTTTTGAAACATGGTAAGGATTAAAGCATTTCTTTTCTCTTATTACTGAATCTCTTTATAAGCAACCTCAGCTGGAAAACATGCTCTAATGTACTTCGTAGCTCACTGTTATTTTCTTTCTGAACAGTCTCCCTATTTTTCACAGTCACAGAAACCTTGACGAAATTGCTATCTGCAGTGATTCCTGTACTCGCAAGTGTTTTGTGTGTCAGTTGTAGAAAGTGTTATTTCAGCCAGATGGTCTTATTTAAAAGAAACCCAAAACCTTAAGCACAAGTGTTTTTCTGTGTACTTCAGGTCTGTGGATAGATGTTGCATCAATTCACTTTCTGTAGAAGCAAAGCCAAGTCCCAGGATTCCTGAAGTATGTCTGTATACAGCATGGATCAGGGGGCTCCTGAGCCTCCTGGGAGATGTGGCTGCTTTTGGTACCACATACCAGAGCCAAACTGAAAGTCAGAAGAGGGAAGGTAGGCACTAAAAGCTCAATAGGGAGACAGGAGGGAAGGGTGTCACATATATTTGTTTTCTGGTTTTGTGTTTCTGGTATTTTTGTTGGTTTTTTTTTTTTCTCTAAAAATGAATTGAGTTTGTACTTACTCCATACTAATACAAAATATGGGTTACAACATACCTGTTTATGAGATTGTTCATCTCTTGATGAGAGGAGAGCATACAGGCTGTTCTGGTAATACTGAAAGTGCCTACTGGGTTGGAACATGAGGCTGTGTCTCCTAAGGAATTCAGTTTCCTGAACATTTAATGGATTTTGAGTACTCACAACTGTATCCCAGGTGTAGTTTGAAGTATGAATCAATTTGTATCTATTAAACTAGGGTTTCTGTGCACTTTCACAGAATCATACTATGGGTTGGAAGGATCTAGTTCTAACACTCCTGCCACTTTAGGCCTGTTCTTTCCTTTTCCCTGCTAAGCGTGTAATACTGCTGCTAGCAAATAAGAAAACGAAGTGGTTAAGCCTTGGCTGTCTGTATATGACATCCGTAAAGATGGATATGGATTTTTTTTTCTCAGTGTTTTATGAAGTTGTGTATTTCATAACTTTGTTGAGGGAGTTTGGCAGTTAGGTGCGAAGTGCTGGCAGATGCTGTGGATGTAATTTCCATTTCTCATGTTTCCTGTATCCTTGCTTTTTCTTAATTTCTTTTCCCCTTCAGTTGTAGAGGGTGCGCAATAAGGTGCTGCTGGTCTGTTCACCTTTGCCATACTTTGTGTCTCTTGCTCTGGATGCAGCGTTTCACCTCCTTTGTGTATCACCCATAGCTGGGCTGGCTGCTCACACTGCCACAGCACAGAGCTGCAAGGCTCCCTGTCAGCGTCAAAGCTCCGTTCCCAGCAGGTTAAGATCAGTTTATGAGCCAAAACCAATAAAGGAATATGTAGAGTTGGCACAAGAAGAGGAAAAAGCTGAGCAGTTTGGTAAAGTGGAGACTGTACCTCTAACCAATCAGAAAAGAAAGATGCTGGGCCTATAGTGCTGGAACCATGAAGATGGCAGAATCCTGTGAGGAGACCTCCCTCCCAGTGAGGTCTGAAAGCTGTCTGTGGTGTTAAAGTAAGTGACCTCTGAACTATCTGTGGCTGCAGGGATGAGTGGGTTGATGGTGTATTTTGCTAGTAAGTTTAGGTAAGGAGAGATACTAACTCAGCTGTGACAGAGGTGGGCCTTAGTGCAGAGCCATGGTGAGTACCAGAGGTGGGTGATGCTTGACCTGCTGCCTGCACATGCAGTTAGGCTCTTGCTCTGCCTTGGGTTTGTGTAAGGTCTTTGTAGACCAGGCCTGTTGTATCTTAATTGAAACATCTCTTAGATTATATGTGTGCAGCCCCTAGTGCTGTAGAGGCGCAATGGCATGAAGTATAGCTGCAGTTTGTCTTATGCAAAGGAGGATATATTGATGAATCTTTTTTCCTATCAAAGTAATCCCTCATTTTTATAGGTGTAAGACCTCTGGTCCCCTCATCCCCCATCCGTCCTCCCCTGTCCTCCGTTAGCCATCCTTACCTTGCTTATTTTCAGTTAGTCACCTGATCTTGTTTCTTCTGGGCTGTGGTTTATGTTTTACAGTCAAAATAATTATCCTTTAAAAGCAGCAACGTTCGAGTGTTAAATTAAAATTCTCAATTACATCAACGTTTCCCAAATCTTATTTTTCAAGGTTTCCACATACCTATGTGGTTACACACACACACACACGATATATATGCTTAGAGAGACGGGAAGGTGATGTTTTCTGTCAGCTACCAGCGGGTTTGGATAGAGCAGCTGAGATATGTATTTGCTGGCAGCAGAGGGAGCTCTTGAAGCTTTTATCGATCGTTCACGCTTGGCGTGTGCCGGCGTAAAAATGCAATATAGATAAATTTAAAACCCCTAATTCTATCAAGGGTGTCACACTGTCGCTCTGCAATAGCACTTTGAGTGGCCAGGGCTCCTGTGCCTCGGGAAGGGAAGGGAAGGGGGTGGCTGCCTCGCCTCTGCCACTCTCCTGCCCTGTGGCTGGCCGGTGGCCTGGAAGTAGCTGCTGCGGTTGTTGAAAGGAACAACGTAAACTTCTCTCTAAGCCAAATTTTTAATCAAGGCAGTGAGGAAGAACGGGATCTGTATGGCTTATGTCGAAACAATAGCGGTGTGCGTCGGCTGGTGATCAGCACTCATGAATGACTGGAAAAGTAATTCCCAGTCAGGGTGGAGTATGGGTGTTATTTTGTAAGGCTTTTGATAATTTGTCTTGATTTTGATTGCTGTTGGATCTTTTAGTACAGTTCTTTTTTGCAGATGCTTACTGTGGGTGAGTTTTGTATGCAAATCTGCATAAACAGGAGGTTAATGATGACAAATTAATAATAAAATCAGACGGCAGCAAAACCAGACAGTTAGCATTCTGGCAAAGTATGCTGTATGCTTGTTAGATTTGCTCCTGTGTTGCTCTTATATATCAAACTGAAATTCATGGGGTTAAAAGTCCTTAACCCTGTGGGGTTAAAAATATTTCCTCAGTTCTGGAAATAGATTCTGGAGAAACTCATACCACTTTTGGCCATGGCCAAAGACTTTTCGTATAACACACCTTATTGGGAATGTGCAACTTTTTGCATGGATCTTATTAATTTTTTTTTTGTTTTGTTTTTCCTGAAGATTGTGTGGAAAAACTAATCTGAAGAATGTCCCTGAATTTATTTGCTATTGTCTTTTTTTTTTTTTTTTTTCTGGAAGAGGTTTTCAAATGCAAAGGAAATTAAGGTTTTATTTAGATATCAACTTTTAGACATGAAATGGAAACAACCTATTCATTCTTGTCCAGATCCCTACAGTTTGTCCTCAAATACTTAAGCAGTATTTTAATCTCATTTATACAAGTCATCTTGCCTTCATTGCTTACCTTCCTTTCCTTTTATGTAAGCCTAGGTAAGTTACTTGCTATCACTTAGTGCAGTTCCAAGCATTAAAAGCGGGCGATGGCGTATGTGATCACAGATCATTGAAAATCTGACTATGCTTGAGTTTAAGGTGAATAGTCGAGGGTGTTGCCTTGCTCCTTTCTGCTTCTGCACCCTCATAAAGATCAAGCTAATCTCTAGCTCAGTGTAAATAGAAGGAAGCTCAGTGAGCAAACAAATGAAACTGCAGTTTTCATGAGACATAGTTTTATTGTGGGGTTGGTTCAGTACTTAAGTCATCTGCTGTAATATTGGGATGCTGTATTTCCTGAAAAACTTGGTGGGTTTTTTTCTGTTTTGCTACAGAATGTAATTTTTTTTTTTTTTTTTTTTTTTTTTTCAGTTGGTACTGTACAGTCACTGAATTACAAAGTACAGCAAAAACCTGATAAATCCTGTTCAATCTGTAATAATTTCAATCAAGATACAGAGCAGGAGATGGTGTGTCCCTCATAGTTTTGTTTATGGTAGTGAGATGACTGCTTAGGATCTGTACTTAAACAACTGATTAAGAACAAAATCAAGACAGACATTGTCTTTCTTGCTTCATTGAGAGAATCCCGTTTTCTGAATTAAATTACACAAGGGAATGTTGTTTTTCTCTGAGTAAAAGAGGAAGAGGTGGGGAGTAAATCTGTCTATTAAAGTTCTGTCATGAAATTGGATTAAACCATGTTAACAACGTTAAAATTTTATTTACGTTTTACAGGCATGACTATGTGAAAGCATAAAATTACTATGATCTATTTCAATCCTGATAGAATCCAGGATGCACATTTATCTTCATCCAGAATGTCGATAGCTCATGGTTTAAAATGGACAATGGCCCAAAGCAGATGGGACAGAATTTGCAGAAGCGGTCAGTCAGTAGTGCTCTTATTTGTAGGTGTGAACACTATTTCCTCTTCTGTGTTTATCCAACTAGTTCAATTCCAGGGTTGCCTGATCTGAGGTTTAGAAAGTGCTTGTGAAGGTTCAAAACAAAGCTTAAAACCAAAACTTCCTGAGAAGTCGAGTGAAATTGTTATTGGAGAAGAGAGTCTGGAGACTGAGGTCTCTAGCTGTGTATGTAAATGCATGAAATTTGGAAAGCCTGGAGAGGGAAGTTGCTGAGGAGTTTCTGCTTTGATTTCAAAGGTGGTAAGGACTGCGTTGGAAAAAACAATGACAAAGTCTTTATCTGCTTTAACAATTACTTGCAAACAGGTGTTCTAAAACCTAGAAAGACACAATGTCTGAAACAATTCTGTTGATGGAACTTATTTTAAATTGGTTTTTAATGTAGAATGACTTTGATAAATTTACTTGCTTGTGCATTCAGCATGTTAAAGAGGTTCTAATATGTTTAATTTTGAAGTGATGCTGTTGCACAGTTTAGATGGATTCCAGTTTCCATTTGCATGCAAGGAGAGATACCACAATTAAAGATAATCCATTAGAATTCATTGTTTCAGTGTAATTAACATATGCAGTGTAAGTGTTAGGATTAGTATATGAAATACCACATACACAGGCCTTAAATGCTTCAGTGAGAATATTTTATTCTCATTCAACAAAACGTGATACACTGGCAAGAATTAATCTTGTGGGAAATTAAATCACATTTTTGAAGCTACAAATGCAGTGTAAGGTCAAGATTTTTTTTAAAAAAGTGTTTCTTGTTTCATCATTTAAATGATAAAAATGGTATTTCTAGATTACTCTAAAGCAATCAAGTCTGAAGTATTTTAGAATATAATAGACTTTCTATTTCTGGGTTTTAATTTTTAATGGGAAGTCTCCATAGCAACACTTGCCAAGGTGATTGCCTTTGTTCTTTAAAGGGAAGAAAAAAATATATTGTGTGGAATTTATCTATTTCCAGGTTCCTGCTTTCTTGTCTGGGTTTTCTTCACTGAACTGAAAAATTCTCCAGGATCAAATTTCAGATTCTGCTGTTGCTCTGTAAACAGATGCCCCCCATAATGTTTTTTCTAGGAAATAATTCGCTTCTTTGATTTGGGTGGACTGTCTTCTACCCCTGTTGTCATATCCGAAATCTCTGCTGTGATCTGAAATACTTTTCATGATCTGGCGGTGACCCACTGTTAAATGAGAAGGTGCTAAGCTTACTCAATTTCTCATCGATTATATGTGGAAAATGTACCGTTTCCCTTTAAGCTGTGCTACTAGTTTTGGAAAATAATGAGTAAAACATGAGCTGCCAAGATGCAAAATCTTTCATAGAAATACCAGCTCTTATAATAGTTTCCCATCCTGTTCCCTGTTATTTAGTGCTGTGTATGTCTTCACACTCACCTATCTAGAATTACATCAAATATAGAAATATTGGCCAACCAACTCACTCGTTATTTCCTTTTGTATTGAAGGAAAACTGAAACATTTAAACTCTACTTCATAAGCCCTCTGAATACAGGAAACACAATTGATATCTGAGGTTAGGGTGATTGGGGTGAAAAGAAAGAGGTATCAACTGTGTAGTTTTTGAGAGAAGTCTTAAAATACACAGTTTACTTTTGATTCCTGTGACTTTTTCCTGTGACCTTCTCTGTTTTCTCAAGGTATTAAATTTTACTTTCACAATTTTCTGAGCAAAATGATTGTTCAAGCTAGCAGTGTGTGTGTTTCTTTGGATCATCTGAGGACACCGAGTAAGATCTGGTTATCATGTAATTTTTTAAAAACTGATTTTTGGCTATTAAAAAATTCTTTCTGAAATAATTGTTTTTCACATTTATTGTGAAAAGTGTACTGAAGTCTCAGAAATGGCTAAGAAGTCATTCCTGACACTTATCTGTGGCATGGTAGAGTTGAAGGGACATACACACATACATAAATATGAAAACCATATATATATATGCTTAGAAGCAAAAACCTCCCAAACAAACCAAACCATGCAAAAGGCACTTTTAGATAACAGGTAAGAGACACCTGAATGCTGGGGATACCTCATAGTTTTTTTTATGGAAGCTTTCCATATCCTGCCAATTTGAGGCACGTATATGCCTGATTAACTTTTTCTTTGGTTAAGTGAAGCATTGACCAGTTATTTCCAACACAGCAGATATACTTGCTTTACAGGGGTTTGCCTTTCTTGTATTTAAGACAATGAAAACTTGGGCTCAAGTTCCCTTGAGCGTTTGTTGCATTTCTTTAATTTTTTTTTTTTTCTTTTTTTTACTGAAATCCTTTCTCATGGTTCATATCATGGTGCAGCAGGGGCTGGCAGATCCCTGGGCCTGGCATGTGGGGAGCAGTGGAGGCTGAAGGCTCCCCCAGGAGCAGCTGGGATGGACCTCACAGTGAGACCTGTCCCAGCACCCCGGTGGGGAGCAGGGCACTCAGGGGGCACTGGGGCAACCTGACCTCAGGTGTAAGGCGTCTCCAGTGTGGCCAGGCTGAGGCTTGGCCAGGCTGCAGGTAGCCCTGGCTCAGCAGGACCGATGGCCAGGCTGTGGGGAGCTGGGGCCGTGTCAGATGCTACCCTGAGACTACTGATACGGGGTTCTGAGGATTTTGGCAGGAGCAGCCAGGCCTGGTGATGCTCTCAGGGCCCTCACAACATAAAAGCAGACAAATGCCATGTGCTGTCATAACCATAACTAATGATATGCAGTGTGCAAGTGGTCTTTCACTGTCATTCAGTATTATAGTAATTTTTGTTACAAGAATGTGCGCATAAAACTTGTATGACTTAGAAAAATGCTTAGAAGGGCCTTTTAAAAGAGGAAAGTGATAGAGAAATCAACAGTACTGCGATACTTTACAAGCGTATAAAGCTGTTTTATTCTACAGATACGATGTTGTGACTTTCTTCTGTAGCTGAATAGAGACACAAGAACTTCAAGATACTCTCTTGAAGCTGAAACTTCTTTTTTTTTTTTTTTAATTGCTCATAAGGCCATCATTAATGTTTTAAGAAATTGAAATCTTCATTTGATCAGTTTAAACAGAATCTGCATTTAAACAGAAATAATTTCAGTATTGATACATTACTTAAACCTCACCTCTAATATTCTGATCTTTACATGTATGTTAGTGGTTGACTAGAATTGAGCTTATACTGTTGGCAAGCACACAGTTGGTGCTTTCCATGTATCTAATGAGGGCTATATGTATTAGTACTTCTTTTATGTAACTGTTACATAATCAGAAAATGCATAAAATACAAAAGTTGCCAGATATTTTTTAATACGATAAAAAACAATTTATTAAGAATTTATAACAGAAACCACATTTCAGTATAAAATGTCAAGCACTTTTAACCATTAAGGTCTGACTTTTGATGAATCAGCACCAAATTGGTCTCTACTTTTTTCCTCCCCCCTCACAAGGAAGGTCAATGTACTAATCTGACATCAGAGGGAGGGTAAATATTCCAGGAACAGAGCTGATATTTTCAGGTTTTATGCTTAATTCAGCTTGAAAGCTCAATCCCTTTCCTGCTCCAATTTTAAGGACTACAGCAGAGCCAGGGAGGGGTCCACACTGTTTATATATAAACAAAACACATCTTGCTGGGGATGTTTATGAGGCACAACCTGTTTGCAAACTGTATTGTTAAGGCAAATGATGTGTGCCTGGAAAATTTAGCAGAATTGAGAAGTCTCAGGCTGTAGTTTTACCACAGTTTTAATCTATCCAAACTGTTAAAACTGAGTTTTGATCCCTCTCCAGCATCTCTAGTAGTGTGTGTGCAGTTTTTACGTGAGGTGCTTCAGCTCATTAAACCAACACAAAGTTACCCACTCTCTTGGATTTGGCTAGGCTTCTGCTGTCTTAGTGAGCTGAAGCAGGTCACTTGGGGTATCAAACTAAGTCCAGAGGATGTGTAAGGGAAGAGATGAGGTTATCATAATGCCAGCTGTACATGCACAGATTTAGGCTTAATCTGGACTGGGACTGGCCTTCTCTACTTCATACATCATTAGAGAATGGAATTCTGGATCAGGTCTGGGTTGTTTTTTTTTTTGTTTTGGTGTTTTGTGGTTTTGTTTTTTTTTTTTTACACTAACAAGATGAAAATCTGTGGTTTCTAACTCCATAGCTTCTATAGTTCTGTTTTAAATAATGGAAGCTTTCTGAACCTGGAACACGCACTATGCACAGACCGTTCTGAGGGTCAAAACCAAAGGGTTTTGCATGAGTCCAGGTGAGGTGGGTATACAGCAGAATATCCTGTGCGAAAGAAATGACATTTTGCCCCCCGGTTGGCCCCATATAAAAATGTTAATATTGCCATTAGCCAAGGGAGTGCTTCTGTACTGCAGGCAGTACCAATTGAAAGTAAAAAACAGCTGAAGGGACACAGGTTTAGTCCAAACTCCTTTTATATGTGCTGTTCATAACAGCTGTCCACATGTGCTATACATGTGGTACATAGATCCAGAAATGAAATCTGGATCTTACCCAGTGTATGAGAAATAAACCTTCATCTAGTACTCGTCATCATCATCCAGGTCTTCCCCTGCAGTTGCAGCATCCAGTGCAGCCAGAGCTGCTGCAACTTCTGCATCTTCCTCCTCCATTTCTCCCTTGATGTCTTTATGGTTGGGGTGTGTGGGCGTAGCCTGTGCTACTTTGGTAACAGCTGTGGTGGTGATACCACCCATAGTGCCCACACTCAAACTTGTGGAGTCAGTTTTGAAAGATCCACTACTGCTCTCCTTCATAGGTGGAGGTGGGGTTACATAAAGGTCCTGGTCCTGCATTGCTGAAGGCCCAGTGTTTTGGTCTGGGTGTGCATAACTGACTAAAAAGCTGTCTTTTTCAATATAGTTCCTGGTTTGATTGTGATTTTGGGGGTAATTAATATCTGGCAGTTGTCTGGCATTGTTTTGTGTCTCCAGTATTGCACTTCCTTTAAGAAAGATGATGTCTTCTACAGACTGGGAGTTCTCATCTTGAATACTGTTTGGCTCATTGCAGGTTGCCTTCCTTTGCCTGCCTGCCTCTAGGTCAAGTTCTTGTCCAGACCTATTTGATTTCGTGTAAAAGTCTCTGTTGCTGGATGAAGAAGTCTCTGACTGGCTGGAGGTTCCCAGGTCACTGGCCTCTTTCACTGCATTTGTGTTGGGGTTGAGCACAGAGCGCACTCCAGCACAGGACCTGCCACCGTTGACTGCAACATCAAGCTTTGCAATGCACTTCACAAGGCCATCCTCTTGAAAATCATTGCCTCCGTGGTTCCAGACAGTTTCTTTTCTGCTGTTTTTCTGACTTTTATTTTCTGTTCTGTTTAGCTCATCCTTCTGGAGTTCATTTTTACGTTCTTGAATTTCTCTGTTCTCTTTGGATTTATTGCTGTCTTGCTCATTGTGTTTATAGCTGCTTACTTCATGAATGCATCCAGGTGATTGTACTTCTTCTGGATCAAAAATGTAGCTGGAGAAAAGAAAATTTAGGAAGGAAATGTTAATTAGGCTGTTAACCGATCTGATTAGAAAAAGAATTAAGCTTAATTTTTAAGCTGGAGATCTCAAGTAACTGGTGTTACTAAACTTTACCTGAGGTACTGAATATGAACTAAACCAAATGGAAATGCTGAACTGTGCTGCTTTATCCTGGGACTGATTGTAACTGACCTCTGTAACAAGATTCACCAGAAGCATGAGGAGTTTGACTGAGAGCTATGCACTGGTGGTTGTATGTTTTCAGCTTTATTTTTTTATTTTCTCAAGGGGGGTGCTGTTGATTTATTGATTAGCCAATGAGTTAGTAGTCATAGATTGTTCATTGATATGTCTTCATGTCGTTGCTAAAATACACCCCATTTCTTCCCTTGTGTTCTTGTTTTCAAGTCTTGCCATTTTGCCCTTTTCTAGTCTTTTTTTTCCTTGTTTTTCCCTCCTTTTTCCTTTCTTACTTATGTTTTCCTCTTGCTCCATATTTTCCTTATTTCTTCCAGAGCTTCTCTCTTTTCTTTGTCTCCTCTCTGTCTTGCATAGCATGAGTTTACTTACCCACTTCACTTTTCCTGCAGAGATGTGGCCAAGGGAAGAAGTAACATTCAAGTGGGGCTTGAAGCATTGTTCGTCTAAAACTAGCTAGTCTTCCTCTCAGGAGATGCTTTTAATGTGGGAATTGTTCACACAATTAACTACATTTAAAAGCTATGATGGAAGTAAGGATCTGTGTTTAATTTTCATTGCTTAGGAAGCAGAGAGATCTGACAAAGTCTGTGCTCCCTTTTCTGCTGAAGTGAAGGGTGCTCATGTTACCTAAATGAGAATAAGCTTTGTTAAAGATGAGTTTTCAGTGCCACACAGCTTTTCTGTGGGATAGGAATGATAGGAAAAGGACATGAATTACAGTAAATCAAAAGGACATTTGAAGGACATCAGTACACCTATGCTCTGGCAAGACTGTAATGATACTGTAAACCTGGGAGAAAATCCCCGCCTTGTAAGTAGGCTTAATTTAAACAACAGGTATAGGGGAGCACAGACACATCTTTTAATGCATTTCTTTTATTGGGTCTAAGCAAATCTTGTTTGACTGTACCTTTGTATCATTTTGCAGCACCTGCACCCCATCTGGATCTTCTTTAATCTGAAAAGAGAGGGGAGGCAAGAGAAGGGTGAGTGAAGCGTTATGAAATTAATTTACAGGCAATTGCATTGAAAATGGTGCTTATGTTTAGAAGGGGTCTGTTATCTAAAAAGAAAGATGTCTACACAAGAATGGATACAGTACAATTCAAGGACTTTCTAGGTTTCTATCTTTAATTGACAGCAGCCTTCATTTGGGGAAAAACCTGGGGAAGAATTTAACAGTTCTTAAACAGATAGCAGTGTTACCCCAGGGTAGATCCCTAAGCGTCTTTATGAATTAAGGAATTCAGAGTCAGAATAGTTGGTTTCTGTGTTTTGTTTGTGGGGTTGGTTTTTGTGTGTGTATTTGGGTGTTTGCTGAGGGGTTGGGTTTTTTTTTGGCAGCTATTGATGGACTTTTCTTCCATTAATGTGTCCAGTTGTATTCTGAACTCCAGTAAAATGCTATGTTTACAGCATCCTTTACTTGGGAGTTTCACAGCCCAGCTTTGCCTATGTGAAGAAGCACCTGCTTTTGTTTGACTTGAGCCTGGTTCTTCCTAGCAGTATTTGATGCCTTTTAGTTCTTGTATTGGAACAGATGGAGAGCATCATGTTGTGTATTCACTATAGTACAGGTCCAGTACTGCCCCTTCAGTTCTGATATACAGTCTGAAGAATCCTCATCTTTCTAAATGCTGCCCATACTGACATTGTTTCATGCCTGTAGATGGTTCTTGTGGTGATTCTCTGGGTCTTCTGTATTTCAACATCCTTCTTAAATGAGGTGTGGGAACCACAAAAGAAGAGTTCACAAGGTGTAGGAAACCACATGTTTATTCTTTCCTAATAACCCTTGCCTCTACTCAGTTGGCTCTGTGCCATCTGCTGAGTAGAGGTGACATTTTTGTGGAGATGTCTCTCAGACACAGACATATGGCTGTGATTGGCACTTTATTATGTGATGTGTGTGTTGCACCTGCATTTCACTACAGTAAACTTCTCAGAGTTTGACTAGGATTAGCAGAGTATTTGCATTTTGCTACATCTCTGAGAGCTTTTTGTGTATGTGTGTCATTGCCTGACCCAGTGAGATGTTAAGAGTTATCTATTACATGGTTCAAATATCAAAGTCTTTTATAATGGGAAGAAACAGTTTGACGATTTGGATCCTGGAGAACTTTTGTGTTCTGAACCTAAAGTGAAAGCACAGGTCTGAGCATTTCAAAATCCTAGAAAAAAAAAAGTTACTCTTTTTGGGTTGGGGCTATCTTATTTCAAGTTAATCAAGTCAGGGCAGGGTTTGAATGTTTTGTCCATTGTTATTCAAGCACTTTCATTTCCTCTAGAGATGTTCTACCACCTTTTACACTTTTGCCATTGCCTAAGACAGCAGCTTACTTCCCATGAAACAGAAATGGATGATACAAGGTCAGAGTATTTTCTGGAGTGATTTATTCACAAAGCACTAAAGGAAAATTATATTGATTTATTCTTACCAGGCATAGATTGAACTGCACACCAGTGATATGCCAGCAGAAATTAAATTAAAACTTTGTTGTATGGGCTTACTGTTTCACTTCCTCCCTCCTCTCTCCCCCTGTATCTGGTGTTAGCACTAAACAAAATACCTATGTCAAACCCCTTGTTCCTGGAGCCTCTAAGGACTTACAATCATTTAGCAGTTGGGTTTAGCCCCCTTCTGCATCTGTGCTGATCTTGTGCTGCAGGTTGTCATCCTCCGCCTCTCAACAACATCATAGCAGGAATACTTATACAGGGTTTCTCATCTGAAGAGGATGCAATAACTGGTAAGGTGGTCATTTGTACTGACCAGCCTTATGTGCAGTTGCTTTACAGTACAAAGGCATTCGGACAGTTTTGATTAGATGCAGGATGCATTTGAGCTGGCTGATGATAACCATCTTTTTCAGCCAAAGGGGAATTCTTCGTAATATTTGCTTTGATAATTAGGCTAAAGGCTGGATTATCTATAGGCCTTCTTTATGTTAAGACTGATTTGAAGCTAATTCACCAGAGCTAAGCCCTATGTGGACACTTGTTTTGGTTCGACTAACACCTTCAGTTTGAGCTCAAACCTACTTATAAACTGAAAGAATAAAATCTGCATAAAGTCGAGCAGCTGTTGAAGGTTGAGTCTAACAATTCTCAGTAGCTGGCTGGTTATCACCATCATAACTTCAATTGCTGTCAGTTGCCATAAGAGCCCACTGAAATACCCACATGGCCTGTGGCTTGGCTTTAAAGTTCATAGGTTTGGTGAAACCAGTCCCAGTTTATGGGTTCTGAGAACAGATACTACTTCTAACTGGGTGTGGGTACTTCAGGTCAGGCTGCTTCTGTTTATCCTTTTGTGTGACAAATTTCCTATTTGGTGCTTTTATTTGTAACTTTTGTGTAATTTTTTTTTTTTTATTTAAGCACAGTATCTTGCTAATTGGTTTTAACCATGGGGAAATGCTAATTGCTGTCCTTTCTTCTGTTGTAAAGACACGTGTGATCATCACAGAAAGCAATTAGAAATGGAAATTACTGTTGTTGTTTTCATAGGAAGCGCTTTCCTGGTTGTTGGTGGTGCTTTGTTTTTTCTTTAATTCCAGCCCCTGTTTGAATTCTCTCTGCAGCTACTGCATTAAGCTTTAAGCTTTTCCACTGATTAGTTACAACTGGATCTGTCCTCTGGCATGAATAAACTATTCTAAAATGCTTTATGGTGTATTATCTTATAAATTATTCCACATTTCAGAAATTGAACATGGTTTTACAGTGTTGCTTTATGAACATTAGTTTGTTTTTTTTCCTTTGCTCTTTTTTTCCATATTTATGGAAATCAAGTCAAGTTGGAAAATAATTCTGGGGAATGAATAGCTTCATAGTGTGAAAAGGCATGCTTTAGTTGTACTTATCTTGTTTTGGATACCTTGCTGTAAAGACTTATGTATTGTGTGATGTTCGTAGTTCTGTTAACGGGTAAGTAGGTTTAATCAGCTCCTGTCTGGAGCAGCTTGAATCAAGCATATGCTACAGACTTGCAACAAAAAAAGGGTTAGAGAGCTCAAGCAATGGGTGATGATATGTTATATGATACTCAGTTTAGAAACATTTCATTCTTTTATGCTCTAACTTCTTTTACCTTTTTATAAGATGTGTATTTAAAAGTTAGATATTTCCTGCTGACTTGATTAAATAATTTCAGATGAACATGGTATGATGTGGAATGCTCCCTTCAGAAAGAACACTTTGGGGGCTTTGGGGTCTAGTTGCCCCCAAACAAAGGCTGCCTGTGTCTAAAGTGCCTGAACCCTTGGTGCTTTAACATTTAGATCTTCACAATTCAGATCAAACTGCCATTAATCCTGGACATCATTCTTTCTAGATCATGAAATTCCTGAAGGCTTGTAAATTTGCCACTGGTTATTACACAGTCATTCAATCCTGAACATTATCACATTATCTGTCATTGAAGGTTTATTAAAATGTTAAGTACAGATTTTAATGTTTTTTCAGACATGCACTGGAACACCTGAAGCATTCATAGAGAGGGGACAGAGCTGCTCAAGGTGAGAGGACTTGAAGGAGGCCTAGAACTAATTTTTTTACTCTGCTAAATTTTTTCCTAGCTTTGAGTTGCTGCTGAATTTCTGAAGAGTGTGTCTGAGGTGGAGCATGTACCAGTGTCTACAAAATAATGAGATTCTTGCTAGGTCTAAGAGTAGGATAGCCTTGTGATTTGCATATTCAGTGTCAGTGCCATTTCAGTTAAGGTTATATGATAGTTTTCTTCAGTAAAACACGTGGAAGAGGTCCAACTATGTGTGTGTTTCCCCCCAGCCACTCCAGCAGACCTTTAACTGATCATGCAAAAGATAGTCTAGGTATCTTTTAGATATCACAAGTCTTTAGAGCAAGGTATCCAAAACAAGATGAGAAGGATTAAAGCATGCCTTTTCATGCTATAAATGATATAAAAGATAGTCCTTGCCATGAATTAAATGAATGTTCACAGAGAGACTAGGGAGACCTGATGTTATGAAAGAGTGACTTTCTTCCTTTAAAGGAAAGTGATACAGAAGAGCAACTATTTCAAAATCAGTTGGGGAAAATACTACTATGGAAGGAGGAAGTAATTAGACATAATTAGAGGAAAGCAGAACACCAACCCCATTAGTAAAACATTCTGAAAAAGGGGGAGTTGTTGAATATTTTTACACTGCCACCTGCTAAGAGAGAAATTGGACTTCTCTGAAGTGTGAGACTTTGCTGAGGAAAACAAAACTGGTGTCTGACTTCAGGAAGATAACTTTGCATTTCAAGTCACAGAGTGCTTTAAGAGACGTCTGCTTTGCTTTATCAGATTTGAGAAGCACAACATGTCTGATTTTAAATTATGCAATAACATAGCTTCTATTGTGTATTTAAACTGTAGCTGTGTTATGAAAAAACAAAAGACGAATGGAAGGTGATGCCATGAAAAGTGAAGGAGAAATATTTTTGAGAAATAAATGGGTTGACAGCCTTTCTCAATATTCTTGAAAGTTTGCATGGAAACAGAAAAGGTCCAATCTTCTTTTTATTCATGGTGTGGGTTTTTTTCCATCTTGATTTTTTTATTTTTTTGTTTTATTTTATTTTTTAAGCCCCCTCCAGGAGCAGAGGCAGAAAGCTGAGGGGAGAGTATATTAAAATAGCTCTTCTATTAGGTCTCAAATTGATAAACTCTGGCTTGGTGACTTTTGATCTGAGTCATTCTTTTTGAGCCAGATGTGGGTTTTATTGTTTGGGTTCACATACCCACACTGGTGCTTTATCAGCTTCTGCTGTTTCTTAGGCTTCTCCTCCACCCTTTCCTGCTCTAGATTATAAAGCAAGGTGTTTTTTTTCCTTCATGTGCATCATCTGGGCTGCTGAGCCTGAATTGCACATGTTCCAGGGGCCTGGGGCACCTCTTTCTGTTGACTATTTCCAGTAGAGGCACCTTTCACACTAGACCCTGCTGGTGTATTCCTCATTAGTCTGCTGTGCTTTGCAGCCCTCAGTGAAATCTGTCTATTTTTAGGGTACCATCCTGAGCTACCAGTCTCTTTGCAATGGACAGAAACTCTTGCTCATCAAATTTAAGCTTTTTTTTTGATAGGTAGATCTCATGTAGATGCCAAATGCTAACCAATTAAGAGATATACTCACAGAAGTAAATGTGGGAAGAGAAAGTGTTTGGAATGAAATATGTACAGAGGGAATAAAGAATTTGGGATGGGAATAACAGAGAGTTCTAGCACTTGGCAAGTTTTTCCTAATGGGAGGTGTGGTTTGCCTTCTGTGCTGAGTAGGCATTGACACCTCTTGGAAGATTTCAGAGGCTGTCCTCAGCATGTGCCAAGCTCTGAGAAAGGTCAGGCATGTCTAGGTTGGAGGAGGGAAGTGTGATGTCCCTGCTCATTGCAGAGGAGTTGGACTAGTTGACTTTTAAAGGTCTCTCTCAACTTAAATCATTCTATGATTCTATGTGTTACTGAGCGATGGAGGCAGAGAAATGATTGGTCTGGATGACAAATAATATATGAGACATAGAAAATTGTGGACAGATGGTAGAGCTGAGAAGAACTACATTTAGAAATTTAGAAAACTAGTAAACATACAGTAGAAAAAAAATCACCAGCCTGTGATAGAGGGAGAGAGGATAATAAGGAAAAGGTTGTAAAAAGAAGAAAGAACAGGGGCCTAATTTCATTAGGCATGCACTGTGTGAGCTATTCTGTGCTATTGGATGAATATAACCTGTAAGAACTGTCTCACTTTGCTTAAAATACAGAGAGCACTTTAAATCCTGTGGGTATTTTTCCTGACAGTCTCTATGCTGATGCCAGAGGGTCTTTGGGAGTAGCTGCCGGGAGGACCAAACCTGGGCCCAGCATTGTCTGAGCAATCTGTTCTAGTTGAAAATGACCCTGCTTATTGTGAAGGGCTTGGATTAGACGACCTTTGAAGGTCTCTTCAAACCCAAACTATTCTATGATTCTATAATGGTCTCTGGAGACTAACCACTGACAAAGCCTGGAGCTGATAGATAAATACCTGCTGAAAACAAACTACTTTTCTGCAAAGCTTCACATCAATTCTACTTGTGTACCTGAAAGTTGCAGCCCATGTTTAGAATATAGGTGAGATCAAAAAAAAAAAGTGAAAATCAAGGCATAGAATACCTGATCTTTTCCATCAAGTCTCTAGAGTCTTTGGCAACTCTTGTCTAAGCATTGTTGTTATAGAGACTATGATTTGCTAACAAATCTGTGCTTAACTCTGCATTGAGGTCAGTACTTAAAGCTCCACTGAAGTCAACCTACTTTCATTTTTCCTAACTGAATCTTACTCTGGAGATTTATTTTAAAAGTGCTTGAGGGGAATAACTGATATAAATAAATGAACTAACCTGAGGAATTACGATAATACGCTCCCTTATAGGAAGCAGGTCCCACCTCTTGGGCACTTTTTGTCTGTCTGCTTTTCTGTGGCTAAATTGGCTTCGCTCTCTTTGTTCACACTTTCTTAAAGTGCAGCACCGAAGTGTTGGTTCTGTGCCTGTTCATTTACTGACGTTTACTTTACAAAGCTGGGGAGCTGCACAGGTCTACCAGCCACTTTTATTAAAAAAGGTCTCCACTGCGATATTCTTTGCCACTGGGCCTTTCACATGCATCTCTAGTACAGCTAGCAGATAAGTACAGAATGGAGATAAGAGACATTGACACAGAGGACCCGTCAAAGACTCATATGAAACTTCTTCAGCCATAGCCTAACTGCAGTGGTGACTTATGGCACTCAGCTTTGGGTGTTTGACTCCTATTGGCACCCTGTGCTTGTTTGCTTTTCAAATTGGATTCCCTGTTTATCTGTAACAGATAAATATAATAATTGCATAAATGCAAATAATCCTTACACTATGTTCCATTCTTGAGAATAATATTTATGGGTTTTTTTTGAACATGATTCTTTCCCTCTCTTCTCTCTGTCCAGGCTGAACTGAGATCATGGCCTGTACATTGGTCAGGCATTGGCCTGATTCCTTATGCGTTTTCATGACTGCAATGTCAGACTTCTGAGTGATATTGCACACTAATACTGTGTACAGACAATGGCTGTTTGTTTCAATGAGGCAAGAATTTGATGTATTCTGTATGTTATTCAAGGTATGAAGTTTAGGATTTATTTTATGTGTTATATTAAGGGTATAATTTATATTTCATTCCAGTGAAGCCATGATACTGATTTAGACTTCTATTTTCTTCAGTGGAGAAAAGTGGTTTTAACTGGGGCAGGTGTCAAAACCTGACTGTTCTCATGCATCAGAAGCATGTGTTGCTTGTTATCTGGGAATTTATAGGACTTGCTCAGTTATGGCTTCATAAATTTTGATGCTTTATATTCTGAAATGGTGTAGTTGTTTTGTACTGACGAAATAGCTCTGATATCACATTATGGTTTTGCTTCATCAAGGTAATACATGACAGGATAACAGAACCTTAAATGAGAAAGATATGGAGCAGTTGTAAGGGGGAAAAACAAACCAAGTGACACTTAAACAGAACTGTTTCTAATTAGCTGAATCTCGCAGTTCTCAAGAGGTTACAGAGCAAAGTGATCTAATATCGAACACCCAAATAATAAACACTCTGCTTGCCTGATGAACCATCAATACAGAATCAGCTAATCACCAAACTATGGCCTACTTATAACCAATGGGAGTAATGTTACATGAATTTAACTTCTATCTGCATGGCATCATCTGGAAATGTATGTACGTATTAAGTGGGCTTTTTCCTAGGAAGCTTGCAATAATAGTAATTGACAAAAATTTGCTGCTCTTGTGCTCTTTGTCCCAGGATCACAGTGTTAGCAGTCAACACTAATTACTGCGTACATGAAACAGTACAAACTGCATATTATATCCTTGGATTATTCATAACAGTATCCAAGGGAGAGTGCAGGCTCCTAGCTGAGAGTTGTGTCTGCTGTGCAGGAGTCAATTATATCCTCTAACTGTGGGTGCGTGCTGTGGCATTTCTCAGCACTGGGGAAAAGCATCCTGCCAGTGTGATGTCCAGATACAGTCTGATGAGAAGTGACTCCGGCAGTCAGGATGCTCAGAGTAATGGAAATATCGGCTTACATTTGTATTCTCACTGGAAGAGCTGAGAAAAGGACAGATCTAGCCTAATTCTCCTGATACAAGTACACACTAATTATCTTACATAGGGGTAGTTGTACTACCAAGAAACTATACCAGCACCAATATACTGACAATAGCAGTACCTGCCAGTTGTCACATGCCACTGTAAACACTTCAGCTGGAATGGGGAGCATTTGAATGAATGCAAATACATGACAGACTGTTCCCCTTCTTTACAGCTACTCTCTTCCCCATGCCCCCCGGCATCTACCAATGTTGTTGTCCAGTCCTGATGGTGTTTATGCTCCCACCTTGCCACTTCACCTTCTTGCTTTTTTATGCAGCTATTTGGCAACAAACTGAGATGTCATGCTGGGCAGGTCTCAAGGCAGGGAAGCTTGAGTGTTCCTGTTGCAGCTTGAGCCCACCTGCACTTGTTGTTTGCAGGTGTGCTGGCAGAAGGGAAAGGTAATGAAAAATAGATGCTATCAGTTTTACTAAAGATGTTTTCTATTAAGTTGTAAGTGTTGGTTTATTGGCTAAGCGATCTTAAAAAAATGTAATGATACATATATCTATGTAAGTGTGCTTGCTTCTCTTGTCAAAATGTCCTTTACGAACCAGTAAGGTTATCCAGATCCTCCAGTTACCCCTAGTGACTTCCTGACAGTATTAGGCAGTAGACAATTTCCAATGTTTTAATCTCATCAGAAATTTCTATTTCCACTCTGCCAACTTTTTTTTGTTCTAAAGTAATTCTCGCAATATTTCATTTACTGAGTAATCTCTCTGGTAGCTATAGGCTTTTTTTATAAACGCTTCTGGGAAAGTAATTCCAGCTCGCAGGAAAGGTGAGCTTTTTTGTGAGGCCCTTGTAACTGCAAGAGTGTGCCCTAGAGGGCACCTGGGCTACAACTTGGAGGTGATCTGAATGAGTCCTTTTTCCTGTTATGCTCTTTGCAATTGATTTTAAATATTTATAGGATACTTACAAGGAAATGCATTTTCCCTGTCTAGTTCCTCTAGTGTTCTCTCATAACATTAGGTCACAGAACATTTCCTTACCCCCATTATTTACCATACAAAACGTTTGTTTTATTTTTGATGAGTAAGAGTGGGATAAAGGGTAAAACTCTCGCAATCATTAGCCAGTTTGCACAAAGGAAAAACAAATATAGCTTGTAGCATAAAACCACTCATTTTCTCCTTGGCCAAGCTCATTCCCTACATCTGGTCTTCCTAAAGTTACATCACTGTGTGGTGTTTAAGTTACTGAAGTTTATATTTCCTGTCTTTTGCAATTGTTAATCCCATAAAATATTATAGCTTCTACCCTATGGGATCCTAAAACCCCAAATCATGTTTAGGGCCATATTATGCAGAAGCAAACATAGGAATGCACTTCTTCCCAAGGAATGCATGGTCTAAATGTAAAACAAGGCGAAAAATGGATATGATAAGCAGATGGACATGTATGTGTGAAAGAAGCAATCAGCAGAGAAACTATATTTGATTAAGTAATTGTGTTAGGCTGGGCCCAAGTGGGGTTCTATGTTTGGGAACACAGCTGGAGCCTCAAAATAGTTATAGCCAATTTTTATGTAACAAAGAGGGACTATATCTGGAATCTTACCTCTCTTGGGAGGTTAAAGTATCTCTTTGCAATCTTGTGCAACTTTGCTTCTTGCAGAATGGATTCTTGAGTTCCACCCCTTGGTCTGAAAAACCTTGATTTCATCCAATGTCTTGTTAAAACTAGACACAGCTAGTTTCAGGATCCTTCGCTTAAGCTTTGCCTGGAACAGCAGCTTTCTCAGTGGCTGGCTTAAGCAGCGTTCTTCATGGTGTGCCACCAACGATGTGACTTTGATAGCTGTGAGACATGGCTTTGAAGCTGAGGGTCAAACTAATACATGTGAGAATTCTCTACCCCTTTGAATACTATGTAAAATAGTCACTGCCTTCTTTGTGGTTTTAAGTGGGAGTTGTTATGGCTGCTGTGTTTTGGGTTGAACCCTATGCTATTAGTCTGTGCGAGATGCCAGTCTTTGAAGCCGCAGCAGTACCACATGGTTTCAGGCTACAGGAAATCTGGTGTAGTCACACCTTAGGGCAAGGGGTTCATAAACTCTCAGCAGACTTGGCTGGGCATCCAGCCTTGTCCCTCCTGGCATAGACACATGTGGACACTAGTTTATAAATCCTTGCTCTTAACTCAGATTCACTGTTCTATCATGTCTTTGGATGAACAGCCTTTCCTGATTCCTAATAAAAATACTCTTCTTCTTTTACAATTCCTGGATAAGCTTGGCAAGAGATGTTTTGCTGAGACCTGTCAAGACGATAGGAGCTCTGGTATGTCCATCAAAATGGACACCCTGGTGTCGAACAATCTGGCTTTAGTTAGCTGGACAATTGGGTGAAAATGTGGTGTCTGTTGACTTCCAGGGTATGCTGTGAATTTCAGTTTGGGGCTTTGTTGTTGAAATTCACCAATGTGTTACCAAGACACTAAAAGTATTAGAATGAACACAATTAATAATGGAGATGGAGTTAAAAAAAAGGCCTATAAAATGCCTATTTTCCATCCTGACTGGATGATACCTGTGTGATACACAACAGCTTGGCCTAGGCTAGTGAAATGAAATCTTGAAAAACCCGCTGAGGACAGGTCATATAGATAACTTCTTTTTCTGCTGACTAGGCATTATGCTGCACAGAATCTGGGTCCCACCGGCATAGCAGTGGTATGGTATGGATAGAAAATGAGCACTGGCTGCTGATTTGTGACATTCCTCCCGAGGACAGTAGAGACTTCATGTTCCGTGATGCAGTGAATCTTCAAAAGAGAAAAACATGACTCATTTGTCCAGCCTTGCAAGACAGCTTAGATTCACCTAGAGTAAGCATCTTGTCATTTTTATGCCATAAACTTTGTGATTAAAAAAAAAGCATGACAAGTTAGGTTTTAAGGTTGTATTTCTATATTCATGTATCTATCTTTAGGTGTTTAAAAGTGTACCTCTTCTATGTGTCATGCACATACATGTACAGATAAATGAAAAGGTCTTAAATGGGAAATACTTCCATGGTAGTCCAAGAAGTTTTCTCTTCCTGTTGGTAAAATTGTCTCATTATTTGCTTCTCAACTATTGATGTCCTGGTTATGGATGTCAAAGGGTCATTGCTCTTATGTGCCTGGCACTTCTCAAAGGAGCAGTAGGAAGACGCCATATAAAGAACTTGTTTGACTTGCTTGCATGAAGTTGCTGAGAGAAAAGTGCATGATGCATACCATATGTTCAAGTTACATATTTTAATGTTTTAGAATATGAGGTATCTTATAAAGATGTTGCAGTGAAAATAAAAACTATAATTTTGGAATTCTCTTCTATGTGCACATCAATTTAGCGTAGCTGTTAAAGCTGTTATTTGTTCCTAATAATTTCTGAAATACGTGAGTACTCAAAAATACTGTTCTGTTCTCTCTCTTCTCTTGTAGTTCCTGTTCTGTGCTTTCACAAGAGCCTGCTTCCTGATTCTTACTGAAAGTATCTGTACTATGAGTTGTTAACTGATGCCTGTCCTAGGTATTTCCCCTTGTCCTATTAGATGGGGGAATCAAACCTACATTTGAATTTCTCTATCCTGCTTCATTGATATTCTGTAATTCCAACATTGCTTAGTAGCCTTGTCTGAGCATCGTGAAGACCACAAGCTTTTAACACGGGCTGCATCCATATTCTGTGTGCCTACTCGAGAAACAATCATACACTGAAAAGAGTGGAAGCATTTCATATTACTTAATCTTGATGGGTCCCTCCATTGACTGATTTCTGACTAGTTGTCTGTTTCATTGGAAACACTGAGGGTTTTATATGTATGCTAATTTTCTTTACATTTTCTTTCTTTCCTAATGGTTGAACCATTTCTCCTGGCATAGAAACTATGTACAATTCCAAATCTGGCGATTTTTTAGTTTCCTCCAGTAGGTGTCTCAGACATCATTAAAATATAAAGGAAATCAGAAAAATTAAAGGTCTTGTGATAGCTTTCTTATAGGTGCTTCTACTTCTGTCTACAGGGCTAGCTGAAGTGAGATTTTAACCTTTGGATTAATGATGAGGTAACGAAGAGGGACTTAATAACTTTACAGGACTCAATAGACTTAGGTCCCAAAGTATGGAGAAAGAGAACATAAGCATAAAGTTTGATTCATTAATGTATTAATGGCTGTGATAAATTTTCAGGATTGAGACAATCCAGCAGTTGCAGAGGGCAAAGATATGTTAAAGATAGCAATAGCTGAAATACATTGCTGCCCCTGATGAAAGATCAGATTATAATTTTAACTGAATTTGAGGAAAGGCAGATGCTGAGGTCAGAAAGGTGCATTTGAAGAAAACAACAGTAAGTCATGGTTGGCAGTTGCATTTGGCCTTTGACAGGTTTACTATTGACTGTCCCTTTTTGGCTGCATGTGAGATGCTGCTGAGCAAATTGATGAATTAGAGTGCCTACTGGGGCATAACTGGGGTATCTCAATACTTATGTGTGACTTAAACATGAAGTAGTACCAAAGTTAAGTACTGAGCTGAAAATCTGGTTATTGTTTGTCCCTGAGGTCACTGTTTTGAACTGGTATGGTGGTCCCTAAGATCCTGTAGCAATGCAGGATCCAGTGGCAGTGTGAATATGAAGCAGGCTCTCTCTTGGCCTTGATGTGGCCTTAGTTTCCTGCACCTTCACCAGAGGGGACTGAGAGAATGCAATTAAGGACAGAATCTGCCTTTCAGAATGTCTGTCACTCTTGGGCTGAACAAGCCAGAAACTGCAGTTTGACTTTCACTGCAGTACTGACAGGAAAGCAAACAAATCCTTCAATGTGAATCTTTCATGTCAGCACAACTGATTGTGAAGCAGCTTGTACTCTGTCTTTTGGCTCAGAAGTAACTTTTGCTTAGACTTCCATTTGCAGCTGAAGACTGAGTCTGCTTAAATATAGAGATATTTTCCAGATGTGGATTGTTTCTTAATGGAAGATATATATCTATGAATATATATTTGTATATATATGAGAATATATATTTATGAAGGCTGTTTTTTTTTTTGTTTTTTTTTTTTTTTTTTTTTTTTTTTTTAGCTTTCTGGAATAATTTACTTTTTATTGTATGAGTTCTATGGATGCTGATATCAATGAGAAATTCTACTTGAGACATCCAAAAGAGTGGAAAATACCAGTGAGGATGAAAATATCAATGAGCATGAAAACTGCAGCATGATGTCACAGGTTTAGTCTGTGAGAAAATCTGGGCAAGCCAGACTGCTTCCCAGCTATGTTATGTGATTATGCCATGTAGCTGCCACTAGCTTGCAGCATAGCAGCATGCTGTACACTGCTATGATATCAATCTCTTCGTTGATCCTTCACCTGCTGGAAGCTGTTGCCTCTTGTATTTGCCTATGAGTTCTGTGCAGCAGTGATAACCCAGAAACAATTTATTAGCCTTCTGCAGCCATTTGGGAGCTGTAGATAGCAGAACCTTAAAAAAGTGCTACTGAAAGACTTGAAATCTTTAGGTGTTCTGGGAGATACCTAGTGAGCAGTTTTGATTTGGGTTTTTTTGCATGATTTTTGGCCCTGTTGAGTTTTTGGCAGTATGCATGAAGAGACATTGCTGGAGTTTTCCAGGCCTTTATCCTTCAGGTATCCCATACATTTTTACTTCAGAGAGCAATATTCTGAAAGTAGACCTGGATGTCTATGAAGATTGCTTCAAACAGGTATTGGAGGGTTTTGTGTATGTGCCTTTAGGCAGGACTGAGGCCAGGCAGGATATGTGATCTCAGTTGTGGTATTCGATTGTAGCTTTGTGTCCCCAAAAATCATCTTGCCCTGAATATTTCAGATACTTCTCATTTACTCATATGACCTGAAATACTGCCAGTGGCAGACATTGTGTTGGTGGTGAGCACCACCAGAGAACATCAGCCTCTCTTAACATAAAGAAAATTGGATAAAGCTGTAAGCAGTTAGTATGAGTCAATGACTCTCTTCTGTAAAAAAAAACCCCAAGTAAATAACAAAAGGGATTTTCTTAAAAGTGTCAGGGTATTGTGTTTGACCATTTAATGGAATAACTTGCAGATCTTTGTAAGGGAACTGTCAGATGTCAGCATACTTTCCCTCTTCAGCTAAATCAATCCTTATGGTTTCCAGTGTTTTCTCCTTCCAACCATGTTCCCCCTCTTTTTTTTCAACTCCTTGTACCATTTGCCTACATTCCCACATTTTCTCCTGCCTTTTCCACCTGTTTTAACTGACTTAGAATGAGTCAACTTTGTATTCCTGTGGTGGTACTCTACAGTATCTTTTCAAAACTTCAGAGTGGAAGCTTTTATTTGTTACATTAGAAATATTAGGGGTTGGAAAGAATCCTAGTTCAGAAGCTGTTCTGTCAGCAGTGTTTGTAGCAGCAGAGTATCATCAATAGAAAATATGGTGGAGTACTGCAGAGAGAAAAATAATCCAGTGGTGTTCTTTGTTGTGGGGTGCTGAAGTTACAATAGTGAATTGCCAGTAAGTTTTAAACCTACACAAGGAGAATAAAAATAAAGAATCCTACCTTTTGGATTGTGTTCCATCAACTGCTTGAAAGGTTTGTTTTAAATGTCTTGATCCTGCAATAGTAAAACACTTGGCAAGTGGTTTCTTCATATGGCCACACATGTAAGAAGGGTACCCCTGAGGGATAGGCTGACTACTGCAAACAATGTGGAAATATAACAACTTCTCTTTGTGCCATTGTGAATTTTTAATTTAGACAATGATCAAACAAATCACTGGAGTAACATGCTCATCCCCTTGAGCTGAGCTGGAATGCTAACCTTCTTAAAGTGAGCATGAGCTTGCCTGCTACAGTGGATTAGGACTCATGAAGTACTCGTACTTTAAACAACAATAAAATTAGAAAACTTTCAAATATGCAGTATTACGGGATTTCTTTTTTTCTTTGCTGGGAGCCAGGATAGTTACAGTATCAGCTAGAACTTCACTGTATGCTTGTCAGAGCTTTCTCCTTCAGATTTTCACAAACTTTGAAACTTATTGCAATGCCAGAGGTGTTTCTTAGTATCATTATTGGGAAAGCTGTTCTTTCAGATGTGTGCACTCTAGGCTAAATGGAAAATTCAGCAAAATGTTTTCTATTAAGAATTTACAGAGAGACAGATGAGTTAATGAGATAATGACAGAATTAGAATGAAACAATGCAGATAGATATTAAGAATATTAGTATCTTCTGTATTTTTTGTAGTGAGTGGAATGTGTGCATATGCCTATGTATGTGCACAGAAACCTGTAATATTAATTACCAAGTTGAGCTCACTTCCATGAAATGGGCAATGTATTTTGTTGTGGATTTTAGAATTTGGGCCATGTGCTTGCTTTCTTCCTCAGCATCTCTCTGGTTGAGTGACAAGAACTTGAAAAATCTCAGTGCAGCTTATGTTACAAGCCACAAGTCCAGAAAGAGTTGTGCTTGCACCATTCTTGAAACCTGCAAGGCTTTCCTTCTGAGAGGGAGTTGGTTTTTACTGGCCTTGAGATTCCTTTCAGCAGAACTGTCCTAGGAGCTAAGCTGAGGCAGTTCATTCCTGAATTCCTCATCTGTAGGTAATGTGGCTGGGAAGGAACAGAACAAGCCAATTTCAGGGTTGTTGCTGTTGCTGCTGTTTTTGCTACACTGTCTTTGCAATTGTACTTTTCAGCATTTATGGACAAACTCTGAAAAGTTCTCATAAATTTCACTGGTAGCTTTCAGATTTGAAAGTACCCTTGGCTGTATAAGTAGCTTCATGATTGCTGTTGGCTTACGAAGTCAAGAAAGCAATAATGTATAGTGTCTGACCCAGAGGTGATATGTAGAGGATTTTATATTAAATGTCTGAGATATGGCTGAAACCTAAATGCAAAATTAGGTGCTAAGGAGAACCTGGAACCCTTGATTCATTGCATTTCTCTGTTGCCCTGGAGCAAGTACTTGTCTTGTATGCTACCGTTTCATATCCTTCTTGGAGCTTAATGTTTGTGCAGCACTTTGGAGATTTATAGCCTTATTTGATCGTATTATAGTGTTGCAAAGGGTTGAGAATGTTTCTGTGCATCTGTTAAAGGTGCTGTCAGTACTTTAGGTGGAGTAAATAATAAAGCTTCAAGGATGAGTCACTGTATGTTCCTATTTTTATGCAACCTTTTTACTGGTGTCATCTTGTGTCTCTCTTGACCTCAGTTCTGTTCATATTTGATATAGCTGTCATTATTAATTACCAAGTAGATTCTTCCATGTAATTTTTGATCCAGTCTCTAATAAATATCACTTACAGTGTAATTCTGTCTTGATGTCCTTATTTGTTTTGTGTAAGACATGGCCTAAACATTTATGTGTACAATGAAAGTAAAATTAATAACAAAATCCATGGCCTCTTGCCCCTTGTTGAAATGGTGCAGATTTTATTTAACAAATGCAAAAGAAGGAGCCAGTTTAATTAAACTTTACAGTGTGTTCTTATCTGCTATGAATTGCTTTTTTCTGTTTAAAAGATTTTGAGGTAGTAGGTTGGCTATAGGGTTTTTTTTGTAATTGGGTTTGGCTTGTTTACTTTGGGTCTTCTTGGAAATACCTTCCTGTAATTCCCTACAAATTTAAACTGAAAATGCCAAAAAGGAGAGCTGGTGGGAGTCATAGCTGTTGGTAAGTTGTAAGCTTACTCATTACATTATGTCAAGTGATAACTGTGAACTTCTGGCTGTCTGATGCATGTGACTGGCTTTTGACCCAAAAGGGAAGTGTGTGTTTTCTTTAAGGAAAAGGAAAAACAATGAAGCAGTTTGCCTGTAATGTTAAAATGAGTGCCAATACCTCACTCACAAATGCTGGATATTTAACAGCAGAATATGTGTAGAAGCTGGCTTTCAATTCAGTAGTTCATTTTCTCCATGTCAGGCAGGTTCAGGCATAAACCATTCTATATTTGTACTTAAACCTGAGTTAAAAATATCCCTTTTCATTGTATTTGGAGCTTTTTCCTTTTCTGCTTGGTGATAGTTTGGAATGTGGCTGTTAGTCCTGCAAATCACATTCAGACATCTTAATTAAATACTCTTTTTGCCATCATCTTTGCTTAGCAACATCCCTTTTGAGATATACTGGGAAACTTAATACTTGTCTGGTGTGTAAAACAGTGTTCATAAATCAAGGAATGTTGTCACATCCTGCTTGCTTAAGTTGTTTGATGCTTTTTATATTACTCTTTTTGAGACAGGAACATGAAGCCTTACACACCCAGTCATTTCAGCTTACTTCGTGACACAACTACAAGTGCCCTGAAACACAATCTTTAAAATATGGCTTACCATGCTGGTGTAGAATGTTAAAGTAAGTGAATAGTATCTACATGGTTGTCATGGATGCCAGCAGCAAGTACTTTTCACATTCCAAAATAACCTGTAATTTAAACAGTCATTAGACCCACAGAAGCTCCTATTCGCATTTTCTATTTCATTTAGTTGCTGAAGAACATGCTATATCAAAGCAGTATATCAAAATCTAAGCCTGCTTTGCCACAGACCATGGGTACACCTCAGATCCTGGGTGTATTTTGTGCTGGACAATATTAACCTCTTGGGCACTGAGCAGTTATTTCCATATTTATCTTCTAGTGCTGCTGTTGAATCTCCTTCTAGGTGGATGGGAGTTTTGTCATTGGTTTTATTTATTTTGTTGTTGTTTTGTTTTGGGTTTTTTTTTAAATTGTATTAGTCTTCAGCTCGAAGTGTGAGTGAGGCATTTCTTTCTCTGCTTAGGCTGGATGGTGGTTGCTCTGGTCCATGCTTCATTAGGAGCTCTCACACTGATGTTTTCAAGCACCATGCAGTTTCTCTGTTGTATAATATTGTGTGAAGCTGACCAGCAGTTTTCATAGCAAAAGAACCTCCCGCCCCCAAGGATTAAAGAAAACTAATATGTTTTACTCAGTCAATACAGAGTTTTAAGTTTTTAATTCCAGAATTCATAACTTGGTCTTCCAAGCTGGCTGTAGCCATTACTTGTTTTCCTTTGTTGGTCTAAAGTATTAGAACTCCGTGCTGCCCCTGACAGTTTCAGAAAATATACAGCTTTTGACAGTGGTTTTAATTTATGTCCTGAAGTTTCTATTGCTCACACAGATTCCTTCCCTTCTCTAAAGCCTTGGCTGTGAACACTGTTTAACATCTCTTACACACCATAGAGGTCAATATACATCTACAGCATGGTATGAAACATAAACCACCAAGGTTTATGCAAGGAAAGCTTTGATCTTTATTGACAGTCTGTAGCAGCAGCATATGGCTCTGCTGGGCAGGTGATGCAGTGTCAATATACTCTGTCTATGTTTATATAGTTCTTTATTAGTAAAAGTCTCCCAGAAGCCGAGGGTGAAAGTTCAGCATCCAATATTTTCCACTTCTGTATACGTTTCCTGTTCTTAGCTTGGGTATTAAATGTGTTCTGATTGCTTACCTACAGATTTCAGCCCAAAATGACAGCACTCTGTCTCTGGTTTGAAGAACCTAGAAGAAAAGAACATACTGGTGTATTGCTGCGTATTGCTATTTGCATATATCACTATGTACTATGGCAATAGGGAGGCATTTATATTCCCTTTAGAAGAGGGTATATGTGGCAATTTCTTCGAGCCTGTTAAAAAGTGTTTCTTTGTTGCAGTAGATTACACTGTTCCTCAGGTACTGCTTTCTCATGCTAAAGTTTTTGTTGTCAGGACAAGTAAAATAATGACTAGATAAGAAATGTCTTATGAGCAGAACCTTTTACAGCTTCATTCTGCAAGTTGCTTGGGCACAGAGATGTTCAGGTACTGAATTCCTGTAGTCGTTATTCAGCCAGCACTGAGAAACCATGACATTCTGTCATATCGCACTCTGCATGAAACAGCTTCCTTTTCTTTCTTTATAGAAACTGAAGACATGCAGCTTTTTATATGATCAGAATCTGAGAAATCAACCTACCCAGATGCTTAAAAACCAATTTAGAGGAGGGAGTGAGAAAACCAGCCCCTGGTTCCTGCAGCTGTCGGTGCCCATAAATCAGGCTCTGATTTTCCTTTTGATGCAGGACAAGAGCATTAATTTAATTAATGGGTTTGACTTGCTCTGGAAACACAGTAGAGAAATTGCCCTATCCACACCTTTCACAGAAGCTGTAAACATACAAATGTTATCGTGTATTTACTCATGAATGCTTTCCACATTGTTGTGCTAGATACAGCCGAATGCCTCAGGCAGGTGGCAAGCCAATGACTGCAACAAATCCTTCTTTGGACACCCAGATCAGAGCCACAAAGGAGAAGCAGGTTAGCTCCTGTTTTCTTGGTTCTACCTGAGTTCTGCTTAACAAAGGCTGCTACAAGAAACTCATGGGGAAAACTGAAAGTTTTGTCTGTTTTTCATGAAAGAGAATTTAATTATAATTTGGAGAAAGAAAAATAGTCTAGTGGATTTATCCTGCCTCTCTGTTTAAGAAACAAAACAGCGTATATTTTCAAAACTGTCTCTGCAACGTGGATCATCAGGAATACGTCTCTGTTGTTTGATTTTTCTTGTAGTTTTAATTCTACCTTATTATGCGTAAACAGACACACAAACTATCAGACTGGGTCAGACTCCAGTTCAGTGCTGTAGTTGGTGTTGGGTACCTCAGAAGAAGTTGTGCAAACACCCCTTGGGGAGCTGATATTATGCAGCTTTTAAATCACATGGCTTAAGTCTCTGAGTTTGAAGACTTGTATTCTCCTTAAACTTTCAACTTTTTAAACTTATATTTGATTTTGCCCTTTTCACTGTTTTAATGCTGGATAGTGTTTGTTGTTTTCTAGGAAAAACTCATTATACTCTTTTCCTTTAGTAACAGATTTACAGATAGGGGTTGCCCAGACTAGTTATACTGGAGGAAGAATCTTGATTTCCTCTGTTCTGAGCTAGTCCCTTTTTTGATCTGAATATTCCCTGGTGTTTATGTTGTATATCAAATCGGTTACACTTCCCTTTAGTTTACAATGAAATGTAGGATTTTGTTGCCCAGGCAGCTAGAAGACTTTGAAAAATGTATACTGAGAAATGCAGCTTTTTTTATAGAAGAAAAAGTTATTCAGAGCATTCTTTGAGCTTTTCTGTATGGATGAGTCTTTTTGGTTAGCGTGGATGACCTACCTGGGCATCCAAGGAGAACTGGGCCTCTAATTTTCAGGAAAACATTACCAGACCCATGGTAAGTGCACTGATCTGTATTTATCTAGAACTTCAGATTGACTGAGTGTTAAGAGGGCAATTCAAACCAATGAACATTTTAATTAGGCAAAGTCCTCACACTTCTTTTCCTTTCCCTGTCGTGCTCTTATCCTGACAAGGTCCATCATCCTTGCTTTTAAACACTCATGCCAAAACAAAAACATCCGTAACAAATTTCAGTCACAAAAATGCTTCTTCTGAGTTTAAATATTTGAACACATTTATAGCTGTCCTAGCCAGCACTGACATTGGTAGTGCTGGGAAATGTTCATGAGGAATACCAGACACCGGGTGACTGATGCGCTGGGTCTTTGTGTTTATTGTAAGAGAGCATTTTTTTCATTTAACTGTAGAATAAATATTTTTGCTTTCTCAGCTGTATATAACAGCTTTAATCAAAAGACTTTAATAATTTCTAAAAATTATTATTAAAGCTATACTTGGCAGCATTTTATCAGGTAAAAATAAATCCATAAGCCTGATTTCATTAGCATGACTTTGTGTAACTGCTGTGCTGCACACTCTGGGCTCTGACCTTGGGATGGCTGAAAAAGTAAATCATCATCCCCAGGTGCTGGCCTTATCTTAGTACTGGATAAGGCCATTTTCAGTGTAGGGGTGGTGGAAGAGTTTGTCTTTTTTATACTCCTTTTTACTGGGACTCACAGAACATGTTAATGTGAACTAAAATTTTCTGCAGTTTAGCCTTCATTGCTGTATGTTCTACCATGCCTTCTCCAAAGCAGTGGGCCTTCTTCCCAGGGGAAGAAACTTATGTGGTTCTTAGGCTCGGTAAAAGCTGGACTGTAAACCACTCGTATCTGAATGCCAGAATTAGCTCTGTGATATTTTATTGCTTAGTTACTGGAGCATCTGACAAATTAAAGGGTGGGACTTATCTGCAAGTAATGTCCTGCCTTTTGCTGTTCAACCCAACTCTGCATTGTGCCAAGAGTGTCATGGGGATGCACTGGGGGGCAGGCTTGCTTTCAGACTCTTTGTGCTGCACTGGAAAATACTGAGGCTGAGTGCTTGTCTGTAATGCTATGGTGTCACCTAACAGTAGGAGGGGACTTACAGCTGCTTAGAGCCATGGGCATGCTGAAAGCACTGACCTCACACAGTTTCCTGGATGCTCTGCCTCCTGCAGTCCCTCTCTGCAGGTCTGCCATGGATCTTTTTCTTACTTTCAGTTACTGAGCAGCTTGTGTTGTCCATATTCTTACAACAAATCACCTATTTGCTGATGGAGGGAAAGGGAAGATGTGTGTGCTGTGTATGTCTTTTCTTTCCACTATCTTTTTTATTAAAACTGATGTGGCATGCACTACCTGAAGCAAGTATATCCATGTGATGAGCCAGTCTTGCCAGCTTTTATCTGTGTTGCAGGTATCTCTCTTACAACCCGGATCTGTAAGCAGTATTCACAGACACCCAGTCATCTCCCAGTCTCTGGCTATTTTCAGGCAGTGGTAACAAAACAACATCTAATTTAGCTGCAAAAAATATGAAGGTTTCTGAAGAGTGTAACTCACTCTCACAAGCTCTTCTGCTGGCAAAGAGCCATGGGGAGCCACCTGTAGAAATGGGATTTCCCTCCATTCATGTTTTTGAAGATGTGGAAGTGGATGACATTAAATCACGGGCTATAATTTAGACAGTGAGAAGATTGCAGACTGACTCTGTAAGTAGGAAAATCCATTGAGGAAACATGTTACATCTATAATCCTATCAGTCAGAAGATTACAGATTCACTCAAAAACTAACTTTTATAAATGGCTAAATAGTGAAGATTCTGCTAGTAAAGGTAAGAAATGTATTTTGCTGAAGGCTATGAAAATTGAGAAACTTACTTTGAGGACTGGAATTTCTTTTCTAGTAGATGTAGTAGCAAAATGTTCTGAGCTATAATTAGTTGAACATGACTCTCCTATTGCAGCATTTGAAATAATTGTCATTACATAGATATGTGTTTGAAAGAATCCCAATCTGTTTAGCATTTGCTTATAAAATTGGAAAACACGTCCAGCCCCAACTTCAGGGTAGGACTTGTTTACAGTGTGGGTTGTGGCAATCCCAAGCACAACTAACAGGCTGGGTAGAGAATGTATTGAGAGAAGCCCTGAGGAGAAATACTTGGGGGTGTTGGTTGATGAGAAGCTCAACATGAGCTGGCTGTGTGGGCTTGCAGCCCAGAAAGCCAACCGTATGCTGGGCTGCATCAAAAAAGTGACCAGCAGGTCGAGGGAGGTGATTCTCCCATTCAACTGTGCTCTTGTCAGACCCCACCTGCAGTCCTGCATCCAGCTCTGGGACCCCCAGTGCAATAAGGGCATGGACCTGTTGGCCTGAGTCCAGAGGATGCCATGAAGATGATCAGAGGGCTTGAGCACTTCTATGAAGACAGGCTGACAGAGTTGGGGTTATTCAAACTGGAGAAGAGAAAGTTCAGGGGAGACCATAGAGAAACCTTCCAGTACCTAAAGGGGACTACAAGGGGCTACAAGGAAGCTGGAGAGGGACTTTTTACAGGAGTATGTAGGGAAAGGACAAAGGGTAATGGCTTTAAACTGAAAGAGGGTAGATTTATGTCAGTTATAAGGAAAAAATTCTTTACTATGTGGGTGTGAGACACTGGAACAGATTGCCCAGAGAAGTTGAGGCTGCTCCATCTTTGGCAGTGTTCAAGACCAGTCTGGGTGGGGCTTGGAAGAACCTGGTCTAGTGGAAGGTGTCACTTCACATGACAGGGGGATTGGAACTGGATGAGCTTTAAGGTCCCTTTCAACCCATATCATTCTATGATTATAGTACATAATTGTGTGAATATTGCACTGACACAAAGAATGAACCATTGTGGAATAGAGGTGCTTCAGATGACATTTTGAATATTCAGTGGTAGCAAGTAGTGGCTTGGGAGCAGGTTTTCCCCATCATTTCTGTTATGTGCAGGTATATATATATATATTCCCAGTTGCTGTGGTTGGTGTGTGGAAAGTTGTGTACTATACAAGTTCATTTTTAATAGCATGCATTCCTCTAATTGGAAACAGAAGTGAATCACAGTGGCTGTTGCCTCTTTTTCCTGCTTTTGGTAGGGTACATCCTCCTCTTGAAAATGAGTTTTTTTGAGAGGGTGAAGCCAGGATTCCTCTTCCTTAGGAAGTATGATATTGAGTGGAACAAATGGACGGATCCCTATTTTATAGTTGGCCTACATTTTTGTAGCTTATCTTACATCAGTTAATCAGTGTAACCAATATATGCTCTTAACACATATATTTTTTCTGCAATTTGTTATAAAATACTTGTACCCACAGTTTGAACACCCCTGTGACATCTAGGGGGTTGGGGTTTGCAGTCCAAGGGAGCTCGGCTGACAGATTCCTGGTATCTGCATCTTGCAAAGCACCTGGTGCTGGAGAGCCAAGGTTGGAGCTGGGGTCATTGAGATGAAGTGTTAATGACGCTTATCTGAAGCTTATTGGTTTTCCTGAAGTTGCTAAACATGTGTGAAGGAGGTGTAGAGCTGTCCACAAAGGCCAGAAAGCCCCATTGCCGTAATCAACAGGTCTACCTTTTTATCCTGCTTCCTGTGCAGGAAACCAGATCAAGACCTGAAAGCAGTAGGGTAGCTCCTTTGGGTAAGAAACAAAGACATTTTCGATAAACTTTAATGTGCACATAAGGGCTTAAAAGGCACATAAAGTCCTGCTGAAGCTAGCTTCTCCTGGTCCATTTGAAAGTTCTAGCTTTAATGCTAGCAATATTTTCATCCTCCAGCAAAATAAAAGCAAAATTAAGGAGGATATATCAGCAGTGAGTCCTCTGAGCAAAGCAGGCAGTAGAAACGATGACGATTTTGGAAGTTTTCTTAGCAAAGCAGGCGGTAACAAAGAAGGCGATTTTAAAAATGAAAACATTTCCCTAATGTGGTCTCTAGTGTCCTTTCAAAGTGAGTAACAAAAGTGTTTTTCAGACAAGCTAGTGCAGTTCAATTAGACTGACCTAATTATTAGTTCTTCTCTTTCTGCCACAGTTTTCCACACTGATAAAATTTAACTTTCTTAAGATCATGTTATGGCCTCAATGACTCTTGGGTTACAGAACCTTTAATTGACAGAGCTTAAATATAGAAAATGTCCTCTGAATGGTTGCCTTGTGTGTATGCTCATCTGAGCTAAGAAAACTGAAATAGGACTTTTTGAGATTTGGGCAGATGAAAGTTTTTAAAAGGAAAGTAAACGCTGTTACAGCCCAGAGCAAATGTTGCTGGGTATGACTTATGCTATTTATATACTTTGCTAATGAGAAGAAGTGAAGTTTATAGGCCTATTATTCTATATTTGTATTGTTATATTTGTGCTGTCTGCTCACAGTGGTGTAATAAATGGCATGAAACTCCCACTAAACACCTATTAACTCAGTCGTGTGCATCACATCCCACAGTTAGAGGAACTGGTTTGCATTTAAAGCAGTTTTATCTAGAAATAGAAATTCTTACTGGGCATTTCATCAGCAGCATCTGTTCTCTTTATTTAACTGAACGAAAAGCTACTTTAAGATGCATTGACGACATCAACATTTGGATAAGATTATGGAGTGGTGGTTCTAGGTTCCAAGCATTTGAAATAAATAAAAATTATTTTCAAAGCATGAAATTACTTTTTCTTGCAACCTATTCTTTAATTCAAGATTGCTAATCCTGTGAGTCTGACAGTCCAAGCATCTATTTAAGACTAAAGCCTTGTTTGCCCACAGAAATGGCACTGTTATGAACCAAGAGTAAATTAATCAAGATAAACCAATTTTAAATCAGTGCGTTATTCTTATGTACAAAATTGCTTCGATTTAACTACACCAGTGCAACACATTTCTTTTTTAGAGCTGTGTGTGTAGTACACATTGGTCTTCCCATAAGCTGCTCTGAGCAATGGTTTTGCAGCTGAAGCTGTGCCACTGCAGTATTTTATCCAGCCGAGACATCCCTGTGGTGCTCTGATGTGAGACTATAACTTCCTTGGGGTTTGCCAGGTGTTGGTATTTACCTGCAATCTGCAAATGCAGGGATGAAACCAAAGGGATAGTTTTAAATACTAAGAGACATCCTTACTGTTTGCAGTCTTTGATCACTTCATCTGCGAATAAGGCCTCAAATTCAGGTATTTATTTTCTGTTGTAGGTTTAAATTAACTAACTGGTGTAATTTGAATGTATTCCTAGGATTTTAAAGAGTGAATGCAAAGGCTATAGTTAATCAGTATTCCCTTAGATTTTATACTAATAAATGCTATGTACCACATCTTGAATGAGCTTTACTTAAATTTGGAGTTGCTGAGGATGGTTAAGTCTATAGCAAAGGCTTCCTTTATCTGCAATGCAATCAGATATGATTAACTGAAGTAAGTCCTTCAGTGATCTGATTTGATTCTCACAATGAATAGATCCTTGGTTTTGAAATAATCTTTTTTTTTTTTTTTTTTTTTAATTTTTAAATCAGTTAACACTTAAAATCCTGGACCTCCATTACCCATCCGAAAGCCAGTATTGATGCAATAATTATCTTTTACAAATCATCTCTAATTAAGGGCTTAAGTGTTCTATGGGATCTAAAAATGAGTGTTATCCCTAATGGTAAGGGCTCTTTTCCTCCTCAGCTGTTTGTTTCTCAGGTCATAGTGGCAGAACATCTATACAGACTGGAGACACTGTAGCCCATAAAAGTCTGTCCTGTTTCTTGCATGGCAGTGTTCTAAGTCTTTTGTGTGGTGATTTACACCCCACTTGCCCAACATTTTGACATCTAAAGACATTTCACACTTGCTGTATGCAATTTTTTTCAAAAGGTATATTGTAATAAGTCTGAGTATGGAATGGTAAGTCTGGTTTTCAGAAGCCACAGAAAATGTGGCTTTGTGCCTGTTGAGAAAACACACATTTTTGTTTGTGGCTGCTTTTAAAAATTCTTTGTGAAAAGACAATTTCCCCCTTAACTTTATAAGATGATCTTTGTGATGGTCTTTCCCTATTTGAGAAAGCTGTGAGATTCTTGTACCCCTGGGAAAAACACCAGGGCTTAGGTTTTTTGCTCCTTGTTATGCTACCAGTTTGACATCCAAAGAACTGAGCTACTTTGCTGGTTTGGATCACAGTGCTGGTAAGATGAGACACTGAAGTGACAGGAAAGTGGTTTCATTGCTGATGGAGACCCAGATAGTTGCTAGCTTCTATCAAATTCTGCCTTGTTTGTGTCAAAAAGACACCAGAATTCATTTCAGCTTGGATGGGCTGGCAAATCTGCATAAAATTGCAGTTGGTGCTTTTCTGAACCTTCTGCTGTCTGATCAAGTTTCAGTCTACAAGGCTCATTGTGATGAGGTAAGGAAGAGTCTGAAGGAATAAGATATTTTTGTCCTTTAGAGAAAAGAAGGCTTTTCCACACTGTGCTATCTAGCATATTACCTCTTGAAATCTTTTAAATGTATCAAGCTCATATTTTTATTTTCTCTGTAACAAAACTTTCTTCCAGCCAAAGTGACTTAAGAGTGATTTGTGCTGTAAATTCCTGTAACAACTAAATACCTGTGATACTGAGCTACTGTCAAGAGATGGCCCTTTTCTCACCTATTCTCTGTGTATGTATTCAAAAGGAAAAAGTGAATTTGAAGATTCACAATGAACAAAAGTAATGAAAAAACCTACCCCGTTTGCTGTGGTTAAAGCCTAGTCCAAGCCCATAAGGTGAGAGAGAGCCTGTGAACTGTGAACAGATGACACTCTCTGAAACCATTGCATTGTTCTAAGACAGGCGGAGCTGAGGGTGTCTTGAAGGTGTTCTCTTGGGCACTGGGCACTGCTTCAGAGTGCAGCATCTGGTGGCCACCAGCAATGGGGGGCAAGGTTTTCCCCAACGGTGAGACGACAGAGAGGCAGCTCTCTGCTGATATCCTCCTTTCTTCTTCTAACAAAGATGATATTTAATAGTGAAAAACCAACAAGGGAGTTTGCAAAACAATCCTACTGTTTAAATTGCAGTGCCTGCACTGGTGTGACATTATCTTAAAAATGCAGGCTCTGCTACAACCTTTGTGGGGAAAGGGGACTGGAAACCCCTCACTGTTGTTGCCTCTGGAAAGGAGTACATTGTATATGATGTGTACAAAAGATAAAAAGATTGGCTACTTCAAGCTGTTTTGAAAGATTCCCTGATATTACATTTTTTTTTTTTTCATTTCGTTTTCAGATGATAGAAAGTTTTACATACATGGCAGAAGTGTGAAAGCTTCGGAACTCAGGCTTAGGGAAAGGATGTCCCCATAGGCAAAACCTAAGAAGAGGGAAGCAGGTGGCAAACATTACCATTAGGGCAATTAGCTGCATGGTTTGGATGGGGCAATGAATGGGGACAGCTTTGTTATTAAGAGGCCTGACTAACATCCAGCAGTCTGTGATTTTCCTGTTGGTGTTGTCTGCTTGCAATCTCTGTTGCCTG
>JANRGW010006464.1:0-40574 GCA_024733675.1 Psilopsiagon aymara
AGGAAGAAGTTCTTTACTGTAAGGGTGGTGAGGCACTGGAATGGGTTGCCCAGGGAAGCTGTGAATGCTCCATCCCTACCGGTACTCAAGGCCAGGCTGGACAAAGCCTTGGGTGACATTGTTTAGTGTGAGGTGTCCCTGCCCATGGCAAGGGAGGTTGGAACTAGATGATCTTAAGGTCCTTTCCAACCCTAACTATTTTACGATTCTATAAATGCCTAATTAAAATATTTATTCCTTTCCATATTTTTTTTTTTTACGCTAAGACCATAAGATGAGCTTTTTACTCCACATTCCATTGCTTCAGCAGAATATTACATTTATTACTTCAGTCCTTCAACAGTTACACCTGAACATACTATGAATGAACTGAATAAAGAAAGAGCTAGTGAAAAAAAACATTTGCTAACAAGTGGTTAGGTCCACTAGCAACTTCACAACCTCTGACAACCTGAATAAGGATGACAAAGATGTAGCATGTGGCCTGGACAGACACTTGTATTAACAATTCAGCTGCAATGAGTCAGGTGCATGATTTATATGGATACCCAAACAGCCCCTTTGTCAGTCTGTATAAAAAGGTTTCCAGAAGAAAAAGACAGGCTGCAACTTCATTACAGAACTTGTTTCAGTGTCATGGCCATGAAACACTGCCAGGTCTGACTCCCTCTGCTGAATCTGGAGGCTCCCATAGCCCTGTTCATGGCCCAGAACCCCATTTCAGCCCCCAGAGCCATCAGCCCCTGCCTCAGTGATGCTGTTCATGGGTCAGTTTCCAGATGCTCACAGCCCTGCCCTGCCGTTCCTCAGGGCTGGGGCTGCCCTGCTCCTGTCTGGGGTGGTGGGATGAGCCCCGGCTGCCAGGCTCTGCCCTGGTGAGCTCTGGAACAGCCTCCTGGCCACTGGCCCCACAGTGCCCAACTTTAAGCTGTTGATTACATACAAGCAGTCAAGAGCCACTTTCACAGAGTGTGAAACCAGACAGGAGCCCCTGCAGCACAGCACGAGAGCATTAAGCTCTGCAGGGAGCCTTGGTGTCAGCATAACATCATGTAGTTTAATATGGTCTCTGAAGTCAGGAGGAAATATCTTTAGTCCTTTAAAATCCTATCACATGGAAGTTATTCTGGCTAATTGCCCCTTCCTGACAATTTGAATTTGGTCTCAGTATTTGGTGGCATTGAAAGTTTAGGGTAGATGTCTTCCAATTCAAAACTAGCTTCCCAATCCCAGAGACTCCTGCAGATACTCTCTTTCAAAACTAATTGATATTATCCACCATGCTAAATATGCTTTTGAGCTTTCACTAGAATTTTAAAGAATGATTTAGAGTCTGGTTCACTGATGTATCATTTCAGTCTTATAGTCTTACATTTTCATTTACTTTAGAAATGAAACCACAGCAAACCAATTTGGGTAATCATATCATCTGGTGTGACAGCTAAATCTGTCTTAACTGCCAGTCTGTGCAATGAGGAAGCAGGAGGAGGGAAAAAAGTGCTTAAGCCCAGAACAGAGTGGTCCATGTCAGAGGGCAAGCCAAGAAGAACTGATGAAGGCCTCGAGTCTCTCGTCTGTGCTTAGCTAGCTCTCAGATCACAGCAGACCCTTGAAAGAAGGAGGAATTTAGATAAAAGGCAGCTGCTGGCTCCTGGATGAGCAGGCAGATGAAAGAAGCACAGTCTAGCGAGCGAGAGCGGGCTGCTTAATGAGGGCTTAAGACTGGCAGCATTTGCTATCAGAGCTGCTGGGGAGCTGGCACTAGGGGTCGTTAGAAGTCTGGGAACAGACCCAAGGAAAAGGGTCGCTGAAGTATAATATTTCTTTAAAATAGCTGTGTTAAATGAACTAAATCAATTGTTCAGACTATCTCTGTACATAGGGGTCTTTACTGAAGGCTTTGTTGGTGAAACTCAGGAGTATCAAGGGCATGAGAAGGCTCATCAGGCAGAGGGGTTCCTGAGCTCCCAGGCTGAAAACGTTGCCAGTGCAGCCACAGTCAGGCTAGGAAGGGAAGAGGGTAGGGAAGAAAAAAGCGATTTCTCAGGTTGGGTAGGATGGCATGGAAGCAAACAGAAAAGAGAAGGAAACAGGTGGAGAGGGCCTTGCACTGCTGGAAAGAAGTGTGCAGACATCAGAGAGAAGCAGAAATGGAGAAAGTAATATTCAGGGTCAGACAAAGCACAGGAATGCTGAGAGAGGAGTGAAAGGAGCAGAGACGTCCAAACCAGAACTTCTGTTCTCTATTTACAATAACAACCAATAATTGATCTTTTTTCTGTCCACTGCATTTTCTGTTCGATATTGATGCATCGGGTGCAAGTGCCCAGGTGCCGGCAGTGGAAGGGAGCTGCAGGGGTGGCCTTTGAGAGGGGAGGCTGGGGCTACACCATGCCAAACGCAGCCTGTTCCAGCCATCTCCAATGGACCCAGCATAGGCACAGCTGAGCCCCTCAGACAAGATGGTGGTACCTCTGTGAAAATGTGCTCAAGAAAGGGTAAAAACTCTGTGCAGCAGCTGTGAGAGTGGGGGAAAATGTGAGAGAAACAGCCTTGCAGGTGCCAAGGTGGGAGAAGAAGGATGGTGAGGCTACAGGCTCTGGAGCAGAGACTCCCCTGCAGCCTGTGGCGAAAACCATGGTGAAGCAGATATTCCCCTGCAGCCCTTGGAGATGATTATACTGAAGCTGCTATTCACACTGCAGCCTGTGAAGGACTCCATGCTGGAGCAGGTGAATATTTCCAGAAGGAACTGCAAGCTGTGGAGAGCCCATGCTAGACCATGTTTAGCCTGAAGAACTGCAGCCCATGAAGAACACCCATGCTGGAGCAGAAAAAATGTATGAGGAGGAAGAAGCTCAGAGAAGACCTGCTGTGCACTGATGGCAATCCCTCATCCTCATCCTGCTGCAGGACTGAGGAAGACATAGAGAAGTCAGGAAGGGAAAAATTAAGTTGAGCCTGGGAAGAAAGGGAGGGGGGAAATTCAGTTCTTTGTTTCTCACCATCCTACTCTGTTTCAATTGGCAATAAATGAATTTTCCCCAGGTCGAGTCTGTTTTGCCTGTGGCAGTAACAGGAGAGAAATCTACCTGTCTGTATTTTGACCCAAAAGGTTTTTTTCTTGTTGTCTCCCCTGTCCTGTGGAAGAGTAATAGTGAGTGTGTGGCTGGATGGGCATCTGGCAGCCAGCTGTGGTCAACCCACCACAATCAATTAATCCTACAAATAAGCATTAACAGTTCTAGTCCAGAGATCAGCTTCAGTAGGACCGCAATGATCAACAAACCTCAGATGAAGGAAATGGCCTGCAGTAGACTAGTTTAGTGAGTCTGTACCAGCTTTCTTAGCAATTGCAACCTGAATCATCCTTCAGTGCTCTTACACTGATAGGAAAATGCTATCTATGTGCAATGACTTAATCTGACAAATAATGTTAAACAGATAATATCAAACTGAGTTCTCTGCACAGGCCTTGGACATTCTTTTACCTCAAAGCAGTGGGATAAACTAAAAAAAAAATCTCCTCTCATTCCATTTGATGAGAGTAAACTTTACAGGTATACGTGGCTTTCTGTGCTGAGCATCATCTGTCATCTTCCTGCTATCAGAAGGTAAAAACCAGGTGCAAATGCCTCTGGCTGTTAGAATGCAATCTGAATTAAACAGAGACGTAATAATAAAATGGTTTCAGAACTTCTCACTATTGCCTTGATAGTGCCCAATAAAGACTGAACATTTGATAATAATACTTCATATTTAAAATGCAGAGCAGTAGCTTTTTATAGCAGAATCATCCACGACAGCTGCTCAGAGTGTTCTCAAAGTGGTCCAGACATACACTGCTTATTTAACTGTTATTTAGGCTCAAACCCTGTAATCTTTTTAGAAACCAATATCAGTCTCAGTATGTAAAGGCAAGATTTTCTGACAATACTCAAGCAACATGTAGAAAGGAAGAAGAACTGACATAGACCATGAAGCAGTTGTTTCAGTTTGACATACTAGTGCCAGAGCTACAGTACCACATGGCAAAAAAGCACTTGTGTCAGAAATCCCAGTGAAGATGTGGCTAATAAGGAAAAATCCTCTTGAACACCATCAGCCTTTACTGCTACCAAAGAGGAAGGACATCAGGAGTGGCAGCAGCTGGAAGGAATGTCTGGTTCCTAAAGGGAACAGCAAAGCTGTGGCTATCTGATTCACCCAGATATCTTGTTGTAACTCTTCTCAATGTCATGCCACAAAGAAATTAAAATATTTATAGTTATCTCCACAGACATATAGATAGATATACAGACTTTATATTGCTTTCTTCATAAAGGTTCTCTCAGCTCAGCTACACAGGTTTTCAGTTTCACTTCTGCATCCATTTGATTTAGTGGCCAAAGAAGCCCTGAAGTGCAATTCCCATTTTATCTGTTTGGATATGTGTAAATAAAGTGATATCATATCTCATGGAAGGAATTCAAAACAGGCCCTGAAAAATCTATAATGTAAAGAGGAGATATTTTTGTGCTTGATGCCTTAATTATTAATTCATTGTTTATTTCTTTCCCCATACATTTCCTAAAAAAAATCAGTTTCTTTCTTAAATCAGCATCATAAAATTTTCTGCTGTGATCCTGTCCCTGTTAATGTATCGTGTCTGGGGGTCAGTCATATTAGACTCAAGTTAAGTGTGGTGCTTCTGGCATTTCAAAAATAACCTGATAATTTAAATTTTAAAACATAGTGCACATTCATTTGAAATTCATATGTTGAGGGATCAAAAAAATATTTCATACATTATAACCGCAGAATGCTTTATATCCATTCCATAACTGAGTACCTCACAGTATACCTTCCTCATCCGATTATCCTCCCAGCAACTAAGGCATGACCATAAAATTTAGCTAAAACAATTAAAATTACCTAATGTAATATGTGTACTAAAATTCAGTAGTATATTCAAATGTTTGGCTTCTTATATATGTAACAGAAAATGTGAATAAAGAGCAATTCTCAGAAAAAAAGATTTTAGGACTAACTAAAATGAAGGACTTAGGTGGAATTTCATGCTTAAACCAGCAGCACATACTGCTGTTTCTGTTTTCTTTGCAAGCAAATGCACACAAACTCAGTGACACAAGCAATTCACAGGAAATGTGAGACCAAGATTCACATCCTTCTTGGACAGAGAGAATTCAAACCCCCATCTATAGCCTTTCTAAAGCAACTGCTGGGACAAAGGGGTTTATATGGGTTATAAAAAATTGTGGTTGCTCTTCTTTGAAGATGTTCCTGCTGTTGAAACTGCGCAGTGGAGAAACCAGCATTACCCCGAGCAGGAGAAGAGAGAGATGGGTGGGTCAGAAGCTCCCCAATGGGCCAAGGAGCTCTGGGACAGAGGTACTCCTCTCTGTGCTGCTGTCACATCTCACTTCAGCAAAGTGTAACAAGGTGCTTCCCCAAAATTCTGAACTAGAAGTCCCGCAGGTAATAGAGAGACCAGAATCCACCCTCAGGTACTTCTGGAGGTGTGGTTTAAACATTAGTCTTTGGCACGAAACTCATAGTCTTAAAACCAAAACGATGGCAGCATTTTACAAGAATAGTATCTAGTACACAGCTCCCTCAAAAAAGAAGGGCATGATCAACTGCTCCTCAAAGAGATATTCAGTACTCTGTTCCATACCCCACGAGATTGTTTGAGCCACCTCCCTCACCACTGTGTTCAATATTTCTGACCCTGTTTTGAGACACCTGCTTGTATCCCCATCCCATCTGGGGAAACTTGCACCTAAGCAGGGCTCTGGATTCCTCTCCAGGCACCACAGAAGCTGACAAAATAATGAAAACTAAACCAGTTTAAGTCAGCTCTCCAGAATGTCTTAACTCCTATCTGCACAAGGAGTGGATGATAACAATTTTGCTCCATTGCCAACATGTTTTCTGCAAAATCAGAGCTCAAAAGCAGCTGTTTGGCATTTGGAAACTGTGAACCATCCTGAAACAAGTTCATAGCTAGCATGAACCGTCCTGAAAAGAGTATAAAAAAGGTACTACACAGCTCCAGTTCCCAATTGCAAGCCCACCTGCAAAGCAAATCTCTGAAAAACAAGAGCAATCCTGCTTCTTCTTGATTACAAGATCTGGTTTTGAACCAGTTGGAAAGAGTATATTTTTTAGCAAAAGTAAGAGTCCCTATATACTACACTAATCCCGTAGTGGAGAATTTCTCCCTCTAAAGTTAAATAAATTTAAGTTCAATAAACAATCTCATATTGCCTGCAGTTAGCTCTGTAAAAGCCCAAATTTTCAGTTTAAGGGTTTGGAAAATGTTCTCCTGAAATAATGTGATAGGAAATGAGAGGGAAACAAAAGGTCTTCTGAAGTAAGTAAGCCTGCTGTTCCAGCCTGTCTGGCTATACTGGTGACAAAGCCTCCCCACAAGGAATATGCCTTACCAACTGCAATGTTTTGAAACAAGTGGCTAGAATAAGAGTCAGAAATAGCATCTGGCAGTTCAAAAATGCGTTTGTCCTTCTACATCAGTATTCTTGGTCATAGATAAAGCTAAATGGAAATGAAGGTGTTTTTACATCCGTTTCATTTTTATCACACTAATTTCAAGCTGAGCATATGTTTTCATTCATTGGTGAATCTCTTCAACAAATATCTTTGTTCAGGTCTGCTTAATACATCCTGGAAAGCCATACTTGAGCTGGTTTATGCACCTGACCGGTTACCAGCTTCTCCACACTCTCCAAAGTGCACAAACCTCTGCAGCAAAGCGTGGCAGCTTCTTGCGGGTAGGTAGACAGTGTTACAGGATAGATGAAACAGAGCAATGAAGTTGCCTGCAAATGTAACCTGAAGAGAAGGAAAAGGCAAAGAAACTAGCAGCTTCTTTTATGAGTGTTTTCCAGCCACAGGAGAGACAGTGTCATAATTAAGGAGAAAAATGTAGGGCATCATTGCACCCGAGATGCTGCAGGTTGCAAAAGATTTCTTTGTCATGATATTCAAGAAGAAATGAGAAAGGACTAAAGAAAGAATGTTAGCAACTAAATTTAAAACAGTGTATAATTCAGTAGTGGCGAAAAAGGAATCTAATTCTAACATTTCTACTTAAAGCCTAAAATTACCTGAATTACCTGAAGCACGCACTGATTTTCGAGATGTTTGGCTTTTGAAGGATATTCTAGTATGTACTTATGCCTGCATTTTCTGTAATCCCTTTTATCCATCAACACTAGACATTTTGCTGCCCTTTAAAAATCACTTTTTCAAAAATCATAGAGTGCACTTTTTCAAGACCTATTGATTCTTTGCTGCTAAATCTTCACATGACATACTCACTGCTTTTTTCAACCAGTTGAAAGATGAAGCCTTATTATTTCTCTCCTACGCTTGTCACCTCAGGACATTTTCTCTGAATGACAATACTCAAGCTTATTACAATAATATTAGCTAAAGGGAAGATCCTCTGATTAAGTAATAGATATATTTAAAAGTGAGGAGGACATATTTTGACTATGTGAAGGAAACATTCTTTTCACAGGGGTAGAAGCTCCCTCATGCTTTCCTCCTTAACAGCCAAGGTGGGCCAGACTAACAGTAGTGTCTGAGCCCCATTACAGGGAGTAGCTACAAAACGTTTCATCCCACCCTAATGGTGCAGCTGAAGGACCTCAAGAGCTATGATCTCTGCGCTGTCAGCGCACACACCCACCAGCACGTCTTTGCAGCTGAGAAAGTTGTTCTTTAAGTGAAGCAGTACGTTGAATCAAAAAGACAGAAACATGAGAAAGACTGAATCTGGAAATGGAGGCCAGAATGCATGCAGCCAGCTTGTATTTCTGAGGAGGAGCCAAAGGAAACAGGAGCTGATCCACAGGCTGCTACTCCACAGAAGGAAGGTAACAACTGTGAGTTAAAACCCAGACACAGTTCATCCCTGTAGGAAAGAAGGTAAAGATAGAAAAAACTTCCCTACAATAAGCAGAGCAGTAAATTAATTAGTTTTAGTACTTGGTAGTGTAGACTGACTTCTGTGTGGTTCTTTATGGGATTTTGGTCCCTGATTAAATCATGAGGGCTTTCTAATGAGGTTGTTCTAACTCTTGGGTTTGACTCTCTTGTTCTTAGCAAAGAGATACAAGAGTAGTGGATTTACTGTGCCAAATTTAACAGCCAGTACACTAACTTCCCTTAAGGAATACTATCATCCCTCTGCAAGAGACCTGCTGTAGCAAAACATAATGGTGAAAGTAAAGAACAGATACTTGAAATAAGCTTTCAAATATATGCTCCCATGGGAGCAAATTAACCATAATACATGGAGGGCTGTACCCACACTTGAGCCAGCTTTGGCTTCCTCTCCACTCCCTGGCCACATCTTGCTGTTTACATTTCAAATGCCTGTTCACATGTTCAAGATTGAGATGCCTGTCCTCAGCTGACTCAAAGTAAGTTCATGCAATATCTTGGCCCAGTTTATAGACAGTATAGAAAGCAGTGCATTACCAAACCCAGAATTTCATATACTTGAAATACAATTTTATCCAGCCCCAAGGCTGTCAGGGCACCAGCTGAGAGAAGCAGTCTGAAACAAAGAAGAGCTCTACAGATCCACCAGAAACTTTTGTTAGAGCAAACATAAAGAAGAAGACCCTTTTTTGAGACATGATAAGTTGACAGCTATCAGGACAAGAGAAAGAACTGACAAGGACTGTGTGTCTCTTATGCTGATGCATGACTTGGTTAAGTCTATCCTTAGCTTTGCAGCCCATGACCTTTGGATCTGTATACAGATGCCTGATGTTCAGTACCTTTTTTGTTCTAGGAAAAATGTCTTTCCCAACTATAGCTCCCATCTGGTTGCACAAATTTCCTATAAAAGAATTGAGCTATTACACCAGGATGGCTTTAGGTTCCTTACAGAGGTCACAAATTGCTGTGCTGCTGCAGAGAGGAGAAGTTAGAAGAGCCAGAGAGACACACTTCCACGCAGAATCTGATCTACCTAGCCTGAAAAAAAATCAGAAGAAATACTGGGCGACTCTTTGACATTTCACTTGTCATCTCATAGGTTTGTCTCCTTGAGACTGACTGAGTTTTTAAACCACACAGTCTTGGCTGCCACCAGTCTCTGCATATTTGTGACATGGGATGAAGTTCCACAGAACTGTTTATGCATGGAAAGATAAAAAATAGCTACCCAAAAGTTTAGATCGGGAGGTTCAGATGTGTTTGAGGAGCTGTTAACCTTTATCATATTAATGTGTCACCATGCATCACTTATCAGATGAATGAAGAAAAGGATTAGATAGATAGATAGATAGATACATACATACATACATACATACATATATACATACATACATACATGTTACAACATTACTATGCTATTTTGTCACTTTAGGAAGCAAAGTTAGCCACTCAGTAATACAAAAGCCTCAGAGACAGAAAGCTGACAGAAGCTGACTGGCAAAAAAAAAAAAAAAACATTCATTTTTTGGGAAGGACAAACAGAAACAGCCCAAATAAGGAGGCAAATATTATTAAAGCACAAAGGACAACAATAATTTCTGCCTAACAACAGGACATGAAGGGATGGAGATTTCTAGGGGAGAGAAGAACTTCAGATCTTTGTCTTGAGTATACAATGAGGTAGAAACAAAATCGGAATTAGTGTTGCCATCTACAGCACTGCTGAGGCTCAAAACCTAAACAGCTAAGGGAAAAATCTAAAAAATCTGAAGAAATATTGATTTAAACTCTGAAAAAATGAATGCAGAATTATAGAGTCTGAATCTTCTTACTTGTAATTGTAGCTGCAGCTTTTATTCGGAGGGACTCTGTGAAAGTAATGAATAACTATATTAATGAAGACAGCTTTCATGTTAGCACCAAAGACAGAATTGCAATCCAAAGAAAGGTCCAAACTTTCTCAAAGTGGGGGTATAAATCTATGTCTTATTTTCCACTCACGCTGGAGCAGTTTTGTATTCACCAGAATGTAAGTGGCTTGCTATTTCTATTCATCTTTTTTTCAAAGGACAGATTCACAATCAGTTACTGCAGCCCTGGTTTTTATAAGCATTGGTTTCTCTGGATGCAAAAAACGCTATTTTGCAGTTGAAGGTAAGCATAGTATAATTTTATATATTCAGCCATAATAGCACTTGCTGATTTGAAGTCAGTGAAATGACTACTGAGAGAAATCCCTAGAATATTCGTGATTTTAGCTGACCTTCTAAAGCTCCACTGATAAAAATCTGGTATCTTTTATAAAGGAAAAATTAAGTAATTACACTAATTAGCCAAGGAACAGTAATGAAATCTTCATTACAGGGGGTAATCTATTCCCCTCTGAAAGATACACTCCAATCTGCTTTATTGACAGATGTGTGACATCAGAAGATGTCACCTAGGGAAGCAGTTTTCTTTATTGTTCCCAGAAAGTTTTATTAAATCTACTTAAATCAAAGGTTGTAACATAACAATTTATCACTTCCTTTTTGCCATGTTGATTTAGGGAAAATAATATTACTCTATGTAGTCATGTCAGATTGAATCTAAGTACTTACACCATTGTTATCACCATGGCAGCTATATTCATAGCATTTTTTCATTACTTTTCCAGTCTCTGCAACTGCTGTTTTGACAAATCATATTAATAAAAATTAAAATCGCTCAAAAAAAAGCACTTCACACACTAATTGTCTTGTGTATAAATTTACATTTTCCCCAGCTAATTAAAATAGCATTGTAAGAAATAACATTTCTTGCAAAAAAAAAAACCCGATCTATTTTATTTTTAAAAGCTTATGGTAAAACTAATATGTATCAAACAGACAAGCCCATAACCTGTAATTTCTTCAGGACTTAGAAGCTATAAATATTACTTGAGACAATAAATGGAAGTGGGAAAGAACATTTTGAAAATGTGAAGGCAGTTATCTTGGGGACAAAGGTCCTTTCCATCTCTAGTAGTTGCATAACTAAAGATTTTGAAAGAGAGTAGAAAAAACAAATCTAATTGTGCTGCCAAAAAATGAAAAAAGGCTAAAATTGCAGAAAGCCAGAGTGAATAGTTACTAATTAGTCCCTTACCCATCCAGAGATAAATATGTGTATTTTAGGGAAACATGTTTCAGCTTCTTTTATTATTATTGAAATTACAGTTAGTAATTGAGGTTTCACAGATAGAGTGTGTTTGTAGGCAATAGAATAATACATGCAGTGAGCTCAAGAGACACGATAGCAAAGGCAAAATAGTAAGTAGGCAACTGGGAATGTCATGTATTTCACCCTGGAAGAGTGTTTGGCATGGTACACTGCTGCTGGCTGATGACCAGTTTTCTCATTAGAAGATCTGTTTTGTTTAGGTACAACAGCATAAATAAAGATAGCGCACTGTGCTTTCGGGTGTGTATTTGCATTCGCATTTCTTCCCACTCTTGATGATCTTAAAAGAACACATTCTTTTGGCACAACTGAGATTTCAATTTACAAGCCTATGCTCCCGCTTCACAATCACTCCAGCTTTGAAGCCTGAAGTCATCCTTGAGCCACTGGTAAGCTACATTTAAAGACCTGGCAAGATGTGTGTTGCAGCCCCAACCAAAACAGACACTATACATCCCAATCAGCGCCTCTTCCCCTGCCCCTTACCTGTGTGTTGCCAGTGGGATCTTCTCTCAACTGGTGCCACAAGAATAAAATCAAGCTTCCTAACCTTCTCAAACACATGCATTGTTTGTGAATGCCATTGCATAATGGCATTCACAGGTGGAGAGTAAGCGCAGTGATTCAGCATCAGGTTGGCTATGGAGTCAGGGGGTCCTGAGAGTAGCCTGATAGCAACTGTGGATAAACTCATGAAACTACTTGTCTCACTGAGTCAAACACCACCAGGAGGACCTAGGAAAAAAACTCTGATTTGCTTCATGTAGAAAAAATCATGAAAGGAACCTAAAGCTGGCAAAGGAAGGTTGGTAGCAATAGGGTAGGAGCCCTTACGCTGCAATCAGCGCTGATACAAACAAGAATAAGCCAGGGAACTGCATACTGAAGAAGAACCAAGACATAACACGATGTAGCAAAAAAGTAGCTAGGAGAAAGTAAAACTATTTTTCCATGATGAGCTAATAACCTTCAAGTCCCTCTAGTCCCCCCAAATTGTCAATACCTTTCACAAAAACACTTCAGCAGCCTTAACCACTGTAGAGACATGTGATAAAGAACTTGGCAAGGGCAGCACATTGCAAAAGAGAGGAAAGTGGAAAAATACGTCACTCTGTCTGCATGTGCTGAGATTTCTTAATTGCTTAGACTTCTTAATAAAGAAGTTAGTCTTAAAAATATGGAAGGTTCTGATATTGTAAGTATATAATCTTATTGACCTTGTCATAACAGGACAATGAAAAGCAGAGAAACAGCAAAGAGAGTTAGTTCATTTGTGATGGCCCCTCCGTCCTTCCACGAAAGTTGTCATCCCAGTCAACTCATTAACTTCTCTGCTTCTCCCTGAACTTCTTGAATAATCTTTGACAACTTCAGGTTTCACCACAGAGTTCTCTGTCACTGGGATTGCTCAAGCAGATCAAAACTGCATGAGAAGTTTCCTCCCTTTCTTTCACCTTGCCAGCAGAACAAGCAGGAATGCAAAGTTTTAAATGAGCTCCAGTGTCGTTCCTTCAAAATAACTGGGGTCACTTGAGAGCTGTGAAGTGCTTCTGTCACTGTTTTAATCTTGTTACAGTGAAGTTGTATCTACTTACTTCTGTGCCTGTTTAATTTCCTTACCTCCAACTGCACAGCAAAGGCTTTGAGGAGAACAGAAACTTTTTTTGACACAGAATGCCACGATGAGAGAGAGAATTCAGCGGAGTTTTGCAGAGATGTGCTCTCAGTGCCCTGCAATATTTAGAGCTGCAGCAGTATAATTTGCCTTAGAAAATTATTCTTTCACAGGGTTTTCTTTGGTCTTCAGAGGACCATAGGGAAACTTGTAGCTCATGCACCATAGGAGGTTTCCAAGCAGAGAACAAGGCTCTTGCCTCGACGAAACACTCTTCTACCTCTGCCAGTTATGAGTCAGTCCTGTTCTGTTCTAAATAGTCAGTTATTGTGGGTATACCCCACTAGGCAGCTTAGCCGCACAGAGCTGCTCACTCACCCCCAATGGAATGAGAGAGAGAATGGAAGGGTAAAAGAGCAAAAACTTCTGGGTTGATATAAAGACAGTTTAATAGATAAAGCAAAGGTCATGTGTGCAAGGAAAGCAAAATAAGAAATTCATTCACCACTTCATATCAGCAGGCAGATATTCAACTACTTCCAGGAAAGCAGGGCTCCATCACATCACACATAACGGTTACTTGGGAATAGCATTACTCTGAATATTTCCGTTCATCCTTGTTTCCTTGAGCTTTTTATTGCTGAGCGTGATGTCATCTTGTATGGGATATCCCTTTGGTCAGTTGCAGTCAGCTGTCCCAGCTGTGTCCCCTCTCAGATTCTTGTGTACCCCCAGCATACTCACTGAGAAACACAAAAGGCCTTGCAGCTGTGTAAGCGTTGCTCAGCAATAACTAAGACATCAGTGAGTTACCGACAATGTTTTGGTCACCAATCCAAAACATAGCACCATACAAGCTACTACAAAGAACATTAACTCTAACCCAGCACATCAGTGTAAAGAAATCCTACTTACTTCATCTATAGGAAGTATGACCAATTAAAAAAAATAAATAAATAAAAGAACACATAGTAAATACTACTAGTAAAGCTGAAATGAGAGAACAAGAGTAGCACCATATGCAGCTTCAGTCTCATAAAATACCTAAGAAACCTTGAAGGAAGAGAAAATGTACCATTAAATTTAAATCCAGACTTTGGCTCCCTTTTTGCTTTTAGAGATGTAACACTGAATTCTAAGTAAGTCATCTATGGACTTCTCATATGCATTTCTAGTATATACTGTACTACTATGGGATACAATTGCACTAGTTACCAAATACAGTGGTAGTGTATCTTAAAATAGACCCAGAAAGGTGGAGAAAGAAGGCTGACTTTGCATATAGAACTTCTGGAGATTTATATATTTGTGCTTACTGTTCTTTCATACATAAGTATATTACCACAAGAGAATGTTTCCGCCAGAATGCATTACATGGAGAGAGCAAAAATCCTCCTTGTTTAGAAAATGCTTACTTGCTTCTTTTTTTCTATCTTTTGCCTCAGCCCTACAGAAACAAGTTACCTGAAGTCAACTTATACAAAACCTCACTAAATGAAAGTGGAGAAGCAGGATTTATATTCCTGATTTGGCTTCTACTGGTGTGTCCTCATTTCAGCTGGGACATTGGGAACATTCAAGGGCTTATACCTTATACTTCCTCATTTGTCAAATGAAAGAAACTGAAGTTTCTGAGACAAGACTTGCAAATGGTCACACAGCACAAAATTAAACACCATCATCCTTTTCCCGTGACCCTTAGAAGACTTGACATTAATGCATTTCAGGCAATCTAGCAGGATCAACACTGGAACAAAGTGTGTTTTTACAAATTTGGGTTAAGATACATTGGCAGGAGTCCACAGCATGAAACTTGCGTAACTTTTGCAGTGGCATAACTGCCTTGTACTGCTAAAGCTAAATAATTTTGTAAAAGTGTGTTAGTTTCAGCAGCTTTTGAATGTTTCTGAAGCCAAGCAGTCTCTGGCCACTTCAGAAGGCCAGAAGAAATGACAGGCAGAGACTGAGATCTAAATCAGAAACCTTGACACAGCCACATTTCATGAAAATGGGTTTAAAAGCACGACAAATTTCAGAACTTTAAAATTCTCATAAATTGCATTAGCCCTCCAGTGGACATTTATTCATTCTGGAGGGCAGAGTGTGCCATTTCCTTTCTAAGGATGAGAAAAGGGAGGTCAGTTTACTGACCATGAAGAAAAGCGAGAGATGTCAGGCTTCAGTTCTACGATCAGAAACATCTTGTCACTACAGCCCATGGGGCCACCCTTTTTTAGCAGGTCTTGTGTCCTGGGAGTCTCTCTGAAGCAGAGGTGCCTGCAGTGGCCTTGCACAACCCTGTGAGATTCCTTTTGTATGCCATGACTACCTCCACGAACTGTTAAACCCCAGCTGCCTTAATCCCACACTTCAGTTGTTATTTCTTGGCCAGACTGTGCAACTAATGCTTCCCCTCAAACCAATCCTGCTACTTCCTAATAAAATGTTGGGTTTTCCTTTTTGGATACAATTCCAGTGCGTTAAACTTCTGGCTATTTAAATGCTCAGAGAAAAATTATGAGGTTGGTAAATGCTGAAAAGTTACTTTCCAAAGCAAGAAGGCAACACCACAGACAAAACCACACACCTGAGAGGAGAGAACAGCTGCTAAGCAAGCCTGTGTAAAACAATATCATTGTTTATATTGAATTGTGAGCCTGCCCTATAAGCTGTAGCACACGAGTCTGGCAGATGCAGCAGCAAAGTTTGTATTTTCTCTTCCAGCCGTGTTCTTCAATTACTAATTTAAATTTATTAAAACCTGAAGACCCAATTATTGCTACCACTGCATTGGCTCATACATGGTGATGGTATCTCTATGAATGATTCTGTGTTCATATTACATAAAGCAGGAGGGTGAGGATTGCAGTTTTAATGTCTACTAAAATAACTTTTTTACAGTCCTAATTCTGGTCCCAATTCCCAGGCCAATTAGCATGGTGGCACTGGATGGATAAAGGGGAACGATGGGATGAAATGTTCAGCTCATTCTTCTTGAGTTAGTTGCTTGGACATAACTGGGCAAAATGACTTTTCACAGTGTCTCAAGCTAAGAAAGAGGGAGTGCTTCTCATTTTCCCTCTCCCTCACATGAGAGGAATGCACAAATATGAGATAGTTGAAGCAAGAGGGAAAACTCAGTAGCAGTTTTTTTCCTTCGTCTTCTTGCAGTTGTACAGGTACCTTCAATCCCCTGTGGCCAGGCTGAAATCCTGCTTCATATACATTTGCCCCACAACTTGTTGAACTGAAATAAGTAGAATGCACAAAGCAAACTGTCCCTCAGCATTATTCAGAGTCTCCCTCTTCAGCTCTCCATCTATTTTAAAAGCTCATTGCCCTCGTAGGAAATGTGTTGTTGGATTCAGATGAGTGATTTCAGATATTTTATTGTCTAATGGTGTCCTACAGTTGAGACTGTCTATCTTTGGGAAATTCCCACCCTGCATTTACTGCTTTTCCACTCATTTTCAATTTGAGAAGAAAGGCTGAGGCATAATGGTTGTTTTCATTCATTCTCTTTTGAGTCCATTAGGAGGAAAAAGAAATCTAAATCAGAATATTTTAACACTATAGTAAGAAACAGTCATATGAGGGAAGAATACCTCCAGACTCTCCAGTAATGAGCTGCTTTTATTTTGTTGCTTAATCATAGGTTGTATAATGGTGTATGTAAAAAGAAGATCAGCCTAATACCATTCATACAACTGGCAATTATTCAGCCCCTTCAAAGTTCTCCCTGCCTTTCATCTTGCCTAGAAGGAAAAAAACACACCATCAGAGGACATCTGGAACATGTGTCTTTCTTCCAAACATACTGCCTGCTGCATAAAGATTCATGGTGCTTATTTATACATTTATCAATCAGCTTCTTAGCCAGAGTCTTTGCATCACACCACCCCTCACTGCTTCTCCCTATGCAAAATGCATAAAGAAGTCAAGGTGTTGGTACCTCCTAATGGCCCTGCAATCCCTGCTCTGCAGATGAGGAAGCTGATGAAACAGTCTGTACTGAGAGAACTCAAATGAGTATTAAAAGGACCTGCTAAAAAAAACAAAGTAAATAGAAACTTGCATTGGACAGGGACCAGCAAGACGTTTGTTTGAAAATAATACTTAAACAGCCAGATAATGGGGCTATTAAAATGATATCCAGACTCACGCATGTTAGTGTTAAACCGGAATTTCTGCTCAAACTGACTTAAATGCCAAATGTACACTTGAAAACTTCACAACTGCTCTAGAACCCCTAATTAAGCACTTACTTCTTCTAAATGTATCTCAAAGAAGCTATCCCATTCTAATGAGGAATTACTTTATCATTTATCTTTCACAATTTTATTTGCAGTTTATTATACTGATGGTTGAATGGATGTCTAAAATGACAGCTCACCCTTTTACTTGTGAAAATTGAAGAGTAACAGGAAGAGGCACGATTTTAAGGTTATTTTTATTATTCCCTTGCATTTTACCTCCTCCAAATGTTGTAATTCATTGCTACCTAAACTAATTACTTCGAAGGAAGCAAAACTACAGGAATAACTAAAGCTCTGCATGATTAGAGATGCAGTAACCATCATCAACACTAAACTAAATAAGGTTAATCATGGTTGATTCAAATAAGGCTAAAAATTCCAGGAAATTGCAATGAATTAAATGTGTCAAGTCACTGCTAAATCTGGATAAATTAATTTTAACATAAATTATTCCTTGATCTTAATTCTTCTTTCTAATTTTTTTTGTTTGGTTGTTTTGGTTTGGGTTTTTTTAATCATTTATTCTGTCAGTGTTTCATAGTTGAAGGAAAACTGTACAAAGCCACTTCACTGTTCAGGCTGTTCACTTGCACTGTGATTTCTAATACAGTCTTTGTGATAAATTCTGTATAGCTCTGATGTTCTAGTCTTAACCTGGTCTCATGAAAGCTTCTAGCAAGAAGCTCCACATTTATGGATGTAAGCAAACTTCTGGACCATATTATTTCACCCCTTATGAAGAAGAGTGTTCACTGCTCATTAGCATCCTCGAGAAAGAGACCTGAACATTTGCTAACTTCTCATTAAACTTAATTCAGAATTTTAAAACCAGATCAGATTAACACAATCCACCACTCTGACTTTCATAATAAAGACCATAAAAACCTCATCCTGTGATTTCTGAATCAAGACAATTGATGTACTAATCCTTTGCTGTTAACTATTTCAGCAAGTTCTTGCCACAGCTGTTTTCACAGCCCCTCAATTCATTATGTGGATACAATAGTAGCAACAGACATGAAAAATCACTTTTTTACATGTCTAGTGTAAAATTTATTCCATTGATAGTATCTATCCAGTCCTTTTACTTGTGTTTTCTTGCTTCATTCTAGCTCCAAAATGAAACATGTACACTGAATGAAGGGGCAGAAATTAATGACCTCCACAAAAATAAATGACATGATGAGTCATGTAATATTAGGCCTTTGAATTTGTCAAGTGCAGAACATGGAAACAATGACACAGCTAAGAAATTTACTCAGAGTACGTCTATTGCTTGCACTGAGCCACAGTGCAGAGATCTCTCAAGAATCTCCACAAGCTGGTACCAAGACTGTGGGAACCATAACAGGCACTGACACTGCTGTCAGCAGCTGGCTGTTACACGTAACACAAAGACATCATATTTAGGTGGCTAGATTACCTGGAAGCCTCAAGGCAGTCCTTGTGCCATATTTCCTTTTGTTCTGCAGGGACAGAGTCAAGCTGTAGGATCTGTAGCACCACCCTCTTACCCCAGGGTCATCAAGTATGCAGTCCTGCAGATTTCAGAAAGACTGTTTGCACTGGTAAAGAGCAGCCTGTTCTTACGTATTTGCTTGAATTGGAGACTAAATCAAGAACACTGCCATAAAGTTAATGAACAGCAAGTGCCAGTCAACTACAGATCTTTTCAAAGGAAAGCCTGCAAAGTGAAAAAGATACCCTCAAACCATCTGACTACAGATACACTAAGGGGATTTTAGACCAGATGGCTACAGATAGGGTGAGTAATCAAAGACAGCAGCCTTAGTAAAACTAAGCTATCTTAAAAAGCTTTACTTGTTTTCACCCATCACTGATTTTCTTTTTCCCACAAGATGAATTAATTTTAAAATAAGTTTGTCTCTGCAATGCAGAGAAATGTGTTGCTGCAGGAGGCACAAGCAGTGCTTATCACTAGCTGCTATGGAAGTACACAGTTACTTAGAAAGAAGTAGAACTTAGAAAGAAGTTCTCAGTGGACCCATAATACTACTAAACTGGAGTAGTAGGTTGATGAAGGAATAAAACTGGAAAGAAAACCATTACAAGTGCAACAAAAAACTGCCTCATCTTCAGAACAAGCAATACAAAACAGCAGTAGAGGGTCACTGTCTGATAGCCAGAAATAGCCCTAATGCCCCCAGTAAGCTGGGAATCAAAAGCACCTGAGTAGAGAAGTAGAAAAAAAATTAAAGTGATTCTTCCTCTATGCAAGAAAGATAATTTCTGTAGAATAGAAATTGCTTCCATTTGTTTCATAAATACCTCAAGTTGTAGCAAAACATGAGTCTAAAACTGGGGTGTAGTTAACAAATCATCTGATTTCCAAGTACTTGCACATTTAAAGAGCAAGAAATGGTATTTAAATCCTATTAACTGTGACTGTTTCAGTTAATTAATAAAGAAAATGGGTTGTACCTGTTTTGTTGTCAGAGGATGGTCCTAAGCAGTGCAAGCACTTCGGAGGACTAAGGATGCATTAGGAGGGCTTACTAACTTGCAAAGTGCTCTCAAACACTTTGAAAAAGCCTTCAGACAATTTCACATTCTCCAAGTCACAGTGTCATACTCTCTATCCTTAACCTATGTTTTAGCAATGTATTTATTTATGTATTCATATTATTTATGTATTATGTATTTATTTATGTATGCATTCATTGTAGTGATCATGGCTGCTGCTCCAGAGGTTTTTATGCTGCAAAGAGATTCTGGACCTGTTAAAAAGATGCCACTCAGAGGCAACCAGCCACAGCCTAGAAACTAGAGGAAAAATAAGGAATACACTCAATTGTGTTTATCCCCTGAGGGAGCAACCTCATTAGCAAACACTGCACCTGTGCTGTCAAAGTGCCTGGGCTCCAGAAAAGAAGAATATAACCTTGGAACTATTCTACCACCCTATATTAAACTGTGCATGGTTTTTTTGTGTCTTGAAGACCAGTTTTTCAGGTTGTGCAGTGACTTTGGAAAAGTGTTATTTAACTACAGTGGGATGAAATCAGTATTTTAGAACTCTAGTTTGCAAATAGCTAATCTTTAGTGCTTTGTCTTCACCCTCGGGGTGATGCTATGCTTCTGCAAGCAATCTTGCAGCAATCTTTTGGGATTTCATTCATTAGTGTTTGCAAAATACTTTGAGACTCTCAGAAGGGAGATGCTGCTGAATTATAAATATCTGCTTAATTAGCTCTGTTCAGAAGTTATTTTACTCAGTCAAGCAGAAAGATCAAAAAATACCATAGAAAGGTAAACTGCAGAACAAATCAAAACAAAATCAATTTGGAGATGGTTAAACACCTCTTTATTTCTCTGTGGAGAAGGCTTATTATATCGCTTCTAAAGAGCATGGCTGTCAGGGCCCCACGGACATCCCCACTTCAAGGGCTGGAGTGAGGATAGAGAGGACCTGATACAGTCAGTGGTGACCTAGGATTAGGTTTGGGGGCAGCCTCTGCAGGGCCAATCCTCTATCGACTCCATTAGTTCACCACAGGTTTCCTTCATCATTATTAGACATATTCTTGCCATTGCATGCTTTTTTTCTCAGCACTAACAGTGGTAGCACTTCACTGGCCATTGTGAGCACAGCACAGTTTTTAAAGTATGTGTAATTCCAGGTGTCCGATCCCCTTGCATTTTCACTCTGGTTCTTCCCTGAGCATTAAACCTTTCATTATTCAGTCCAGTTATTTATTACCCTCTTTATAAATTCAGGACAATCTTCTGACATTTTCAGCAAAAGGTCATCTGAAATACACATGGTGTTCCTTGTATTGCCTGCCTTTCCCTCTAAAGGTCCACCAGAGCTAATGTTGTACTTGTTATCTATTTACTCATTACATTGTGCAATAGGCCTTTGACTCCTCACTTGTCTGTATGCCAGGGCTTCTCTCATGAGGTAGCTCTAGGGTGGCTTTCCTCTTTTCCATTTCTTTCTAATTAAGGTGGACATGTTTTCAATATCCCTCACTCTAAATACAGTTACAATGTATTGCATAAAATGCCACAGCTAAGTTCAGTTATTAATTGCACATGGCTGGAGCAGCAGGCATGTGGCCAACAAAACCAAGGAGCTGAATGATGAGCTGGGAGCCTTGTTGCTTGCTGTACCTAAATTCTTTGAAACTTCCAGTTTTCAGGAAGCTGAGCATCTCTGCTTTGGGCATCAGAGACACCAAGGACTACAGACTGCAGATACTATCCTAAAAATAAGTCCAATGCAAATTAATCAAAAAGACATTTCTCCACTTGTTTCACCAGAGGGTCTTTCAGATGTTCCCAGAGTGTAACTAGAACAGCTGGCTACACACCAAATGCCGTTTTTTAGTTTGAAAACTTTTTCAACAAAAACTGCAGATTCAGAGGTGGCCACACCAATGTCCCTTTTCATAGTGAAAACCTGAATATGCAACAGCTTCATGGTGAGATGAAAGACCTGGACTTCAGTCAAGGACTTACCTCCTACCTCTTCATTTTTTATGCACTTTATGCAGGGACACGAACTGTCATTGGAGCTGCACTTGAAATTCAAGTGATTCATCTCTTTCTTCTGTCTTTTGAAAGGCTTTTTTAAGCACCTGTTTTACAAACTCTGATTACCTAGCAAGACACTTACTTAAGCCCAGGAGAAGACAAAAGTTAAACTTACCTTTTTCCAAGTAGAGTTAAGCAGGTTCCCTATGAGCTAACTTTGCAGATGCCCCCAGTCAAAGAACTGAATTCTGAGGAGCATGAGAAATAAATGTATTTGTTCACACAGCAACTTTTCCACTAATGTTTAAAGTATTGTTATTTTCCTTTCCAAGGAGGAAGGCGTTAGAGAGCTACCACATCCTGAATTCCTACTATATATCTTTGTGGGGAGAAGATCTCTGACAAGACGCTTCAGTGGAATGGGTTTCGGTTACACCTAGTGATGGTCTTGCACACAGACTTTCAGTCAAGTTTCCAGCACTCACTTTAAAATTGAATGTGGCACAAGTTTGCCTGCCATGACATTTTTTAATACAGCCCAGTCCTTACAGCAGGAAAAGGCAATCATGCATTGTAAGAGTGAAGTCTGAGCTTAACACAGATTTTAAAAGCTTGCTTCCCCAAGCTACACCACTTATCTACCACTCTATGAGCAGAGAGCAAGAATCTCCTCTCCTTTGTTATAGCCGGGGCTCTTCATATGCTCTGGGAAAAACTTTTAGGAAAGTCCTACTTCTGGTTTCAGTGATATGACTCTGAGCTGAGGTCAGTGTTGGTACTACTAATAATTATGTTACTATAGATTAAAACCAAAGTTAAAGAGTGTTTCCTGCTATCTTTTGAAAGGAACAATGTCTTGGACAGATTCTTTTGATTTCAAAAAGCACAGAGAATCTGTGAAACAGAAATAATAGAAGGTCAGCATAAGGCTATCTCAGTACTATGAATTGCTAGAATATAGGAATTCAGGGATTTAGGTCCTCAAAACCAACAAATCTTTCCACAAGACAGTTCAGAGCAAAACTATGGGAAACAAAAGGCATAATACAAAGACAATAGGTATTTCTGGGTCTTTTTTTAGGGTAGCTGAAAGAGGTATGAAGTTTCAGTGCAAGATACAAAAGCCAATGAAAAAGCTAATTTACAGGAAACACCACTTATTGTTTGTCACAAGTAACCATGTCCTGTTAAAAACTAGCAATACAGACAGAAAAATTAATCCCATTTTCTTTTTGGGGTTCTGTTTTGTTGTTGTTAATTAGGGCATTTATGCAACAGGCCATCAAAAAAAAAAATGCATCTGGTACCTTTGAAGTCATCTGGAGCCAGCATACAAAGTTCCAATCCTCGTCTTGCTTTAATCAGGTATAAAAGTAGCCTAACTGAAAGGAGAGCAGTGATGAATCACCATCTGGAAGTCTGCACAAATGACATTCTTACCACCCTTCTCAAAGAAATGATGTGCTTCTGGCAGATGTTTGTTTGTGTCTGAATTTGGGGTCCCCTCAGAGCATGGCTGGGACACACTGCAAGGCTCTTCTACCTTCTGTGGCCAGGCTGCCTTCCTATCAGAGGCACGGAGATGGAAGCTGTGTCCATCAGATGAGTTCTGCTACAGAGCTAGGTCTCAGCCAAAGCGCACACTTGGGCCTGGAAACACAGAAGCGCTCCCAAGTGCCATATTTTGGCGTCTTTCATGTATGACCAAAGCAATCACCGTTGAAAATATAACACTATTTAGAATACAGATAGTATGTGTTCTAATGAGTATTTGCAGAGAGGGAATTCTTTCAGGGATCTCAAAATTTTCCAAATTATGGAGCATGCTGTACTAAATGAAAGCGTGCTGTTACACACTGCTAAGAAAAAAGAGCAAAGCATACAGCAGCATTTCCAGCAACATATGCATTTCCAGCATAGTCGAGCAAAGTGGAAATCAAGTTTTCACCTATGTGTGGATTATTATATGCCTATCAGGTCCCTTTGAGTCAGAAAGAACATAGTAGATCTAGCACATGACAACAAGATATGAAAATACCAGTAGGAATTAAATAAGCTAGGATCTTTGGCTGGAAAAGAAAAACTTTATAATGGAATGTAAGGGAGCAGGATAGTAAATGGCACAAGGAAAGGGAACAGGGAAAAGTTATTTCTCTTCTTTACAACATAAGGACTCAGGGGCATTGACTGAAACTTCCAAGTAGATATTTCATGAGAGAAAAGAAAATCAATTTTCCATACAACATATCTAAACTATAAAAATTACTGTCACAAGATGTTGTAGATGAGTATAAAGAGATCCAAAAGGGATTAGATAAATTATTGTTCAAAACTGATAGAGAGGTATCAGTCACAAAGCTGTAAATATAACATACTGCCAGGAATTCCTTAAACCATAGCTTGCTGGAGGCTATAAGGGTATTCCAGAGGATTACCATGCTCACATCCAGACTTCATATAATTTCTCTGAACAGATGTTCTTTATTTTGATGGAGAACCTTCACTCCCTGTGCTCAATATAGCCAGCCACAGATTCTTAGGGCTTTTTAGGCAAGCAACTCAAGAAGAAACTGCTCTAGGGATAATGTTTAAGGACCATAAAAATCTAAATTTTGTTAGGTTTTAGTGTGACAGATGCTAGGGGAACTCTTTGTTCTGTCACACCAATTCACTATAGTTTTTAAAAAGCTCAGGATGCAAAAGGTACCTGAGGTTCTTTTCTTCTACTTCAGGTTTAGAGCATTGATAATTTGTTCACAGATGGAAGAAATCTGTGAGAAACAAGCTGCAAATTGGAAAGTAATGTAACAAACAACTGCGTAACAGAGCAGAAAGATGAGAGAAAAAGAAACTGTACATTCTCACATATGTTTTGCTTGTTTGTGATTGTACTCTTGTGTCTGGGAGTAAGAACTCATACACATGTAAGCATGTATGCAAGTATTGACACACATATACATACCTCAGCTTCTTCTTTTCTGTCCTGTACGAAGAACAAGCTGTACCCAGACTTCCACAGCTCAGATTAAAAAAGGCAGGAGAGCATCTCAGCTGGAAATAACCTAGCAGAGACTTATACATGACTCAGTCCATAATGTGTTGGTCTCCATTTCCACATCTATGTTCCCATATCTTATTCACCCACTCAGTGTAATAGGAAGGGTGCTGGGCATGCAGACCAGCACAGCTGAAGTCTGGAACCATCCATTGCAATCCCTGACACAGCATCGGTCACCAGAAGCTGATCTTCAGTGCAAGAATCTAAACAATTAAAGAAGTATTTACTGCAAGAGAGGCAGGAGGATTCCAACAAAGCATTGGAGACTATTGTGGTTTAAACTCAGTTGGTAACTAAGTGCCCTGCAGCCACTCGCTCACGCTGCTGTGCAGGATGAAGTGGAGAATCAAAAGAATGTAAAACCCACTGGTTGAGGTAACAACAGTTTAATAACCAAAGTACAATATAATACTATTAATAATAGTGATAAGGGAAATAAAAAAGAGAGAGAATATAAAACTAAATGGAGGAAAAAAAGAAGAATAAACATAAGCGATGCACAATGCAACTGCTCACCACCCACTGACGGATACCCAACCCAACCCAAGCAGCAATGGATCCCTTCTGGCAAATCTCCCCCAGTTTATATACAGGGCATGATGTGCTCTGGTATGGAATACCCCTTTGGCTAGTTTGAGTCAGGCATCCTGCCTCTGCTCCCTCACAGCTTCTTGTTTTCCTCCTCACTGGCAGAGCATGAGACTGAAAAGTCCTTGATCAGGGTAAGTGCTAGTTAGCAACTACATGCTGCAATGACAGCCTAGCAACTAATTGTCTCATATTGCCTTTTGACAGCAAACATCATACTTACACAATGCTTGCTTGTCCCAGTCTATCAGAACACCTAATGTTTTCCAAACTCAGGTAGAAATGAAAACATGTTAAATGTTGCTTTTATTCTGCAGCTAAACAAGAGAAAGAAACAAATTTAAACATGCCATGGCCTCACAGAGGTGTGTATTTTATATGCATTCCTATAGTGCAAACAGCTTTTCGTTATTTTTTTTTTTTTTCAGGAACTGTTATAGACACTTCTTGAAAATACTCTCATTTCTCCCTTAAACTTTTATCTCCACACCTGCAAAGCTTATAATGAGGATGTGATGCTGACATCTACAGGAACATAAGTATGAATGTAAATACATTGTACTAGTCTGTAACCCTCAGATTGTGTTTCTTTACAAGACGTCTGTTTAAACTGAGAAGTGAAAGCCTGTAATGTAATATTCCCTCTGAATATAAGGCTAGCAGACACATTACAACGAATAACAAACACTGGGTTTTCCAGCAATCCAGTTTAATAGTTTCTTCGTATGTCTGCGCTTATACATCAAATAAACTTCCAACAAAAAAAAGTAATGTACAATTCAAGAAAATACCCGAAGCTATTACAGTTTTGTCTTCCTCTTTGTTGATTTACAGTTATGTACAAAACCATCTTATTTGCAACACCCAATGAAGATTTCATGATTTATTTACATCAGCTGTGCCTTTCACTACACAGTTGAACCAACTCCTTTTGCTATTGACATTCGTAGTAGGAAAAGCCCACTCTTAGGAGCTATATATGGATAGGGTTAAGAGGTGCACTGAAACAGGGCAAGATTCTCACTGATGACCACACACATACCTAAAATCTGATTTTTAGGCATAACTGAAGGAAGATTCCAGCTCTTAGTGCACTGATATAACCATTTTATTTACAGTCAACATAATACGGTGTCTCCACTGAGAACATTTCCACTCATGTCTGAAGGAGATATGTGTGAGCTGGAGGTGGTATATACTGTAAGGTGCAGCAGACAAAAGATGTAACTCTACTGCTCAAGATGCACCTTACTTATCCTGCCAGAAACCTCTAAAGCAAATGAAGACATGAAGTATGTTATCTTCCTAAATGTATGAAGATCTTACAATTCTTCTTACACAAGAGATATTATTAGGCGGGATGAAAATGATAATTATATCATAAATGTAAACTGTTTCTTAGAATCACAGAAAAACTTGGGTTGGAAAGGACCTGTGCCTCATCTATTCCTAATTGTTCAAAATAGGGCCAACTTCAAAGTCTGAGTCAGCTTTTAACTTGGAGCAGATTGATCAGGGCTGTGTTCAGCCAATTTCTGAATATCTTTGAGGATGGAGACTGCACAACCACTGGGCACTTGTAGCCATTTGACCACCCTTATGGTAAAAAAATTTCCTGATGCCTGATGAGAACTTCCACCTTGAAGGTATAGCTGGAGCCTCATTGAATCAATCATAGTCCTTCTATTAACAACAGGTTTAGAGCATCCCTAAACCAAGGGCTTAACAACAAGAATAACAAGGGGTATTCTTTCAGCTTTTCAGAAGAAATAATTCATTTTTCCAAGCAATCTTCTAATACCTAGTCAATAGGGTGCCACTGCTTGAAATACTTTCATAGCTTATGTTTAAGTGCAAGATATGTACCATCCAGTAGCATCAAGAAATCAATGCCACAGTTGCACTTCCTTCATCTGTGATAAATCAAATATTTTGTACATTACAAAGCTATTGCAAACCAGCATGTTTATGAGAGTATGACTAGATGCAAATTACCCACACAAAAAGCATGAGAATCATATCAAGAAAAGCAAAAAATGTGTTTGGGGAGCAAGTCAGGACTCTCTGTTATAGCTACATGCGCCTGAGGTTCTGAAATTCCTGTTTTGCCTGCTATGCCTTCTGATCATCAAACTTGTTTTGTCTCTCCCAACTTGAAAAATGCAATCTGCAGTACAGCTTCCTCCAATAAGAAAAGCTACTCAGCTGAAACACTTTTCTAATGTCTGTATAAAAGCAGTCACTCACACAGTCTTTCCATCCCCGCAAAACATTACATAACTGTGTAGAGTCCATGTACCCTTTACTCCCATAGCTGTGGTGAACAAAGAAAACAGAGAAACTAGAATCTGCCCAGTCTTCATGTTCAGCCTTAAAATTCACCTATGGTACATCTTACCTCACAGTGATAAGAATACATACAGTCAGATATGAAAAAGTACGGTATCCAGCCAGGAACCTCATGGTAACACTGTTCTCTTAAATAATACATATCTTATGACAGTTACAATCATGACTGGAATACAAGATTGCTGATAAGCACATACATATTGGTCATAAATGCTAAGCAAGGTATGTAAACTACTTCTCAGATTTTCTGTCTTCAGAAGGAAACAGCAAAAAAAACCTGTTAATTCTGGGCATCAAAATAAACCATGTTGTATCTAGAAAGGCAGTATCAAGAAACACACTGAGGTTAATGGAGTCATTTGCATAGCAGGTCACACTCATTGCATTTAGCAGAAAGAAAAGCAAGGCTTTCCCTTTACAACCCTCTTAAAAGATCCAGTCTTCAGTAGGGTAAATGAGATTCAAAATATTCTTTCTTCCCGTATTACAGGGCACTGAGTAGCTCCTGCCACCAGTGTGAAAGAGGTGTGTGGAGGGAAAGAAAGGCAAAAAACACATTGAAAAATGTTTTCTGATTGCCACAGAAATCATGACAGCTGAATGGAGAAAGATATTCCATAGGCATTTCAGCAGAATTACAAGTTGTGGCAAGATGCTGCATTTTCATTCTCTTCCCTAGTTTGGTTTTGTTTTCTTAATACTTGTTTGATAACCCACAGGTCATTCTCAGACTGTAACAACAAATTATCTCTTTGAAGGTCTTCCTCATTTCCTGGCTACGAAAGGCATAGATCAAAGGATCAATCACTGAGTTGCACATAATGAGAATGAGGTACATGTTGAAGTGAGACATGAAGCAAACACAGTAGAGGTTTTGAGGGCAGGAGATCATCAGGATGAGATGAAGGAAGAATGGAGCCCAACAAACAATGAAGATGCCAAGAAGCATAGTCAGAGTGACGGCTCCTTTCATGCTGGTTCTTTGACGGACAGAGCTGTACCCAGGCAAAGCAGCTATTTTCTTCACGTGAGTACGAGCCAGGAGGAACATATGGATGTACAGTGAGACCATGAGGAACAACATGGTAAAAAACATAGTGATGAGACAAATGATCACATAAGTTGATTCATAATAAAGAATGAAGATAATGCCACAGCCTGTGCAAAAGGTCCAGATGCATGCAATAATAAGCCCTGATCTTTTCACTGTCATGATGTTGTGATAACGCAGGGCATAGAAAATAGTGATATATCTGTCTACTGCTATTGCCAGCAAACTGCACATGGAAGCCACTACAGATATGCAGATCATTGAATCAAAGACATTGTCTATATGACGAACAAAGGCATCTTCTATAATTACGTGTCTGTTGTTTATTAAGTATATTGTTATGGTCTCCCAAGCATTAGACACACTAACCAGCATGTCAGCCACTGCTAAACTGCAAACAAAAAAATACATGGGTGAATGCATGTTCTTGTTCTTAATTATTGCACATATAACTAAGATATTTTCAAGGAGGCTTACAATGCCCAGAGTTAGGAACACCTCAGCAGCAATAATCACTTGCTCACATGATGATGACTTGCTCTTGACAGTAGGCACAGTAAAGTTGCTACCAAAGGCACTCAGGTTTAGTTCAGAAACATACAGTTCAGAGGACGTGTTCATCTCTGGAAGCAAACACGTTCTGTTCTTTCTGAGGGACTTGCCAAGGATTGTGCTAAATGCATTTTCCGAAAGGCAAAAGACCCTGCCAAAAAAAATATAGCAAGATGAGAACAGGCAGAAGTTGACAAAATAAATATTACCCATTTCTATGTAATTTGGCTTGCATACATCCTGCCTCTTTCACACAGTATTCCTCTGATTCTACATTAACTTCTGATTTGCTCAGTTTTTCTACCCATCCTTACTGGGAAATTAAAACCACAAACTAATGAAGAGACCCATATACTCTTCATTCATACTTTTGTTTATTTTATGTGATCCCTTGGAATATGCTCCAGAATGTGCTGGGAATTCAAGTGAATGCCGAACAACAAACAGTTTTCTAAGTCCCAGTTCTCAGACCCCAGAAACGCAGGACAATACAGTGTTAGGTTTTCCATAGCCTACTTGCTTGAAAACAATATATAAAAGTTTGAATTATTGCCACAGTTAAGAATTGAACATTGTCAGTAAAAGATTTGAATGTTTTCCTGACCTTTGTACTTTTTAAGTTCACATGAACTGTATTATAAACGTCTGTGCAAAACTAACATGCTCACTTAAGAGCATAGTATTAAAAACCTAACCAGGACAAACCCATAAATTTCAGAATATACTAAAGTTACAGAATTGGTATGGGTGGAATTCTGTCATAAAAGATAAGTTTTCTATTACAGATCATGAGTATTTTATTCAGTGCTTTTTTTGGTAATGACAATATCCAGGGAAACCATAAGCTATCAGATTATTAATCAGAACATGCAGAGCTGATTGTCACTGACTTGTTGCAAATAAAATTCAAAGCATATCATAGAATCATACAATAGTTAGGGTTGGAAAGGACCTTAAGATTAAGCTAAAAAAAAAACTTCTTTTTTTAATTAACCTTTTATTACAACAAAGAATTAACTGTACCTATTTACCAGAGCTGCTGCTTTAGCTGCTCTTCCTCTTCATCGCCTGCAACCTTTCCTCCAGAGAGCAGAAGTTTCAGCCCCCCTCCTCACCCAACATCTGGGGCTGGGGACTCCTTGGTTGGAATAGATGACAGAAATAGAAGAAAAGAAATGAGTAAATCCATACAGTCAAGGCTGACCACGTATAAATTACTCACTGTGTAAGTGCCTTTTTATAGATTCCAAGCAATAATGACTTCAGTACTCAAACTGTGGCTCCTCCTCCCCGTCTTAGCCCCTCTGAACTTCTCTTTTCACAGATTTACAGCAAAGGCATGGGGTTTTACCACCATCTAGTGGTCTTTTCTTGTCTTTCTAACTGAACAGCGATTCTGACGTGAAACCCATGGTGAGCTTTTTATATATTAAAAGAGAAAATGCACAGGCACGCTCCTTTCAAAACATCTCTTTTTTGGTTTCTCTGCTGTTTCTAGTACTCACAAAGTTCATACTGCAATAGCACTCAAAAATAGGTGAGAGAAGACTTATTGAAGTGGGAGTCTTTTTACTATTATAAGCATTTGTCTTAAATCCACAGTTATTTTGCAAGAATCGAAACCACATTGTTACAAAACTCAGAGAACATACAGCCAAGCCTGTCACACCACAAACAGAAGATATAATTCAAGAAATTTGGGGGAGGGGAGAAAAAGCAAATAAAGGTTTGTGTTCCAGTCCCCTTGCTGGAATTAAGATTTCAGTGCAGACCTGAAAGGAGCACACAGTACACCATGCCAGGAGCCGGTGCTTCCCAATATGGACGTGAATTCCCCTAGTTTTCACAGGGTTTAAGAGCTGGTAAACTCATTGCCCCGTATTGGAATGGCTGAAGTCTCTCTGTGGGTATAGCAGTCAGGTAAACAACAATCATTCTGGGCCTTACCCTAAAGGTGGCAAAATCAGTGTGAATCTTTTCTTTAGCTAATAGGCTCTGTTTCTGCATACAGACTGAGGAATGCGAAGCGCACACCTCCCTGACACTGCCAAATGCCCTTTATGGTTATCCACTAACCAGATAGTCAAATACCGTGCAGCATTTGAAGTTGACATGAAATAATAAATCTCTGCTTCTCTAAACCACTGCCTTTCCCCTTATTAGGAGGCTGGATTTTTTTTTTTTTTTTTTTTTTTGTGGTATATAACAACTTCAAATGCTTATTTTTAACCTATAGCATTTTTCTTAAAAGAATCACCACCAGCAAACACAAAGTTTATTGCTGTATCTTGTGCCATTTTTGTGTTTTCAATGTTCAGATGGAATTTATCATTAGAATGCAGCTAAATCCATATTTCTTACTATTATATTCCACAGAAGCTTCCTGTATTATTTACAACTAGTTTCACTCGAGAGATGCTGAATAACCTAGGCCATTGTATGAAATGTTCTTATGTACAAATAGTCCCTGCACCAAAGGACACTGTGAGAAGCATTTTTGCTCATTTGAGTAAAATGGCTCCTCTGGCATTATGCAGTTATAGCCTGGAGATGAACTTTGCACATCCCTTCTCTCCAGTACTGGAAAGAAAATTTAGATTATTACAAACTAGAGGCAGCAAACTATGCTCAAGTACAGCTGTTAGATCTGAGCTGATAAAGCAAACTAGTGAACAGCAACGCTCCCTGTTGTATCTCACCTGTGTGCTAAATCTGAGCTCATAGTTCTTTGCTATGCCCAAAAGAAATGACTGGAGGATGCCCATCTGCAGTTTTCTTTCTGTTCTTTAATGTGAGAAATGTTTTAGCTCTCCTAGGTTATCTTTAGTTAATTTAATCTAGTTACCTTCGGTTATCTTTTGCATAGGCTTTGATTTTCCGATTGCAGACCCTGAAAATCATATATCTAAAAGTACAGTTTTACTTCTTTCAGCATCCCTGTATCTCTTAAGAATAGTGCAGACATTGTGCTCTCCCCACTTACAATTTTTTCTCCTGCGGTATTTTTTTTGTTTGTTTATTATATTCTCTACTTAAATTCTGTTTATCTTCCCATTTCCAAATCTATCTGTATGTTCAGTTTAATAAAGTCCTTTGCAGCCCAGCTTAGCTGCCTTTACAGAAGTTCTCACTATACATGGTAGGACTCAATAGATCAGCTGATTACATGATTACAGGAAATAAATCACACATCAGACTCGATGGTGTTATTCCTCAGAGCAATGCCAGGGCTTTCACATATAAATTATGAATCAGCCTTTGGATTCTTCTTCCACAAGTCAGACACCACAGGCGTAAACTCTGGTTCAAGTATCTACTCCCTTACAAAGTCTGCAGAAAAAATATCTGCTTGGAAGCTGGGGTAGTGATAGAGATGCAGTTTGTTTATGTCAGAGGATATGATGAAAAGATATTTTCTTTATTTTTTTTCTTATTCAAAAAAAGAGTTTGTCATTATATTGCTACATCAAGTAGCTGTAGGCATTATGGTTTGATAAGCAAGTGACTGAAGGGACACCCAATTAGCATGCCTCACAATAAGTATTTTAAGTAAAGGAGTACAGGAAGAGGTCTTTGGATTCTCTTGGGAAAATCCAAGAGTGGCTTCACCTTCCAGCTGGAGGACTCCTGGCTGAATAGTCTGGTCTTTCAGATATTCATGGTCTTGGTGTTCAGTTCCTTTATTTGTTCAGTTAAACAAATTCTCTGCCTCCACAGGCAGATTGGTGCTTGGTGTTTTCCAAGGCCGCAAATATCATTACTGGACTGCCAGTGTGGGCAAACAGTACTTCATGCATTGTAAAACCTGTGTTGCTATTTAGCTATTGGGCTGTACTGACACATCACAGGACCCAACCCTGGAGTGAACACCAAGCAGGCACCCTGGGGAACACACTGAAGCCCTTGCCTTGTTCTCAAATCACCATTTGATTTCCACGGATAGAAAGAGGAAAAGAGGTTGGACTGTGGGGCTTGGAGTGTAGGTGCATAGATCTCCCTGCAGCATAGAAACAATCACGGCTGTGTCATACACCAACAAGCCTGGATCTGAGGTCCATGGTCATCCCAAAAGGGGTGCTAAAGATGTATCTTTAGGAAAAGGTGTTTTGTTCTGTACTTCACGCAACTTCTTATCTGGTGTAAGAAAAATGCTGACTGCTTGAAGTCCCTATTCCACTGAACTCACCAGGGCTCCAGGAAAAAAAGATCAAAAGTGCCCCATCGGTGAACATAAGAAAGAAGTAAAACACAGTTCCAGCACAGAAAAAGACATCAGGGTCTGTTTTGGTCCTGTGCCATTTCTTTCCATTGTGAAACAGTAAGAGAGATAAGAAAGCTGCTCCAGCCGTGTATCTGCCTCACAGGCTTCATCAGTGACCAAAATTAGAGCCATGACAAGGTCACTGACATAAACACCCAGCCCCTGCCTGCCACCAGCACCACCAGCAATCATGTCAAAGCTCTCCCTCACACAGCATGTCTGCTGAGACAGGAGAGGCCATGAATACCCTGACCTGTAGGCCAACTTATACCAAGTCAAAAAAAGCAGGAAATTGCATGCCATCTTCATGACAGCTAGATATTGATTTTATCAAAGAATGTATATGAGGCCAACAGTACAAAGACCCTGAAGAAGTTTCTGAAGAAGAGCTTATTGCACTCACATACATTCCTGTATTAATCTGTGCTAATCTTAACAGGTTCAGAGAAGAGTTTTACTGACACTGATACTAATCTAGCCAACTTGTCTAGTGCTAGTATATTGAAGCAATTTAATTCTAATGTCTTTCTGTAGCTTTTTTTATCTCTTTAATGGAAGTACATTTGTCTTTCATAACATAGCTTTGGATTGGAGCTTTTGGCCCATTTATGAAATCTCTCTTCTGTCTTCTCCTTGCCTATGCTGTCATTAGTGTAGTATTTCAGAGCCGCAGAGGATCCTCTCAGACTGCCCTAAAACCAAATCCATGGATCACCAGAAGTGAAGATTATGGCCTTCTCTGCATTTGAATGACATAACAAATATTCTCTAACTGCCCAGACTGAAAAACTTTCTCTTAGCCTCTGTGCTGAGTAGCTTTGAGCCCCATAAAGGTTCCCCCCTGTTACCTCCCCAGTATTATCATCCAGTTACCTTTTAGTAAAGACAGGAAATTAACTGAGATAAAAATATAAGGCAGCAATACTTCCTGCCCTTAAACAGAAAAAGATGGATGAAGTGGCCATAGACCCTTTGAAGTTCAGTCCCCTCCCCAGGGGACTGTCCAGGTCCTCCCCAGGGACTAAAAATTAGGGTTTGCTGTAAGCAATGGTATAGTGAACATATTCCTTATATTGTGGTCCTAATCCTCAAATCAACGCTTGAATGTTCTTTTTGCAGGAAGAATCACTAAAAAGCTGAAATCACTAAAAACACTGAAGAAAAGATATCAAAGTATAACGAAAACTGTGCCCTGTTAAAGGGTAGGATCAGCCATACTTAGTATGACTTCACCACTTCTGATCATCGCTTCTTTCATCTGAGTCGTTTAAAATGGTTTGAAACAATCTTTAGCCACTCTCAGTTACTACCTATAACTGGTGCTTCTTGTGTCAGAGTAGAAAGCTGAGAAAGATGCAGTGCAGTATATAAAAAGCATTCTAAAAAGACATACCCTAACAACCTAAACCAGCCCCCCAAACTGTAAAAGGGTAATGAGGTTTAGTAACCATCACTTTTCTGTGCTTCTAATGGGAGACAATTCCAGCAATGAATCATGCCCTAACATTTTGTTAGAGCATGGGTCAGTAGTACAGACCTGGTGAATCATACAGAAATGCCAGCTGCAGACTCCATAAACAGGACAGAATAGAATTGAACAGACTGGACTGGACTAGAATGGAGTGGGACAGAACTAATGGAACTGTAGCAACAGCACTAGGCACACATTAGCTGCCAGGTGGACCTTCCAGTCATCCATTTAGAAGCAGATCATTCTGCTGCAGGCACTATTGCAGGTGTGCTCCAACATCTGTTCCCAGCAAGAACCAGCAGACTTTATTTAAACACTTCTTGACTTCTTGACAGAATCTAAAAAGTAGCCCAGCCTAAGACCCATTTTGTTTCAGGTGGGACTAACTCTGATTTTAGCAGGTGTGCCCTGCAATGATATCCTACCAACTATTTCTTTTGGCTCAAGAAACAGGGATGTCTTTTCAATGACAGAATGGAAGGGGGAAGGGGGGATGATTTCTGGCTTTTATAGGCCACTGGTCTAAAGAGATCCCTTGAATAGCTGCTCACTTCCCTCTTCCCTCCTGCCAGACAAACACAGGAGCACATCATGAACCCTCTCCTGGGAGCACTGCGCTCCCCATCCTGGGCTGGCTGCTTGGTTTGAGCAGAGACCTGATAACTCAGTCTTTCTCTTCCCAGTTCTGTCTCTGCAGGGATATTTTAGGCCAGCATGGGTATGGAAAGATAACTAAGAAGCTGAAGGACAACCTTGAGAAGATGTACAGTGAGAATAGTATTAATTGTCTATACCCAAGAAGAGACAGTGCTACACACGCAAAACTGCAGATACAGCAATGCATGCATGGAGTTCCTATCTAGGCAAGAGCAAATATCTCTGATTCAATACATATGATGACTAAACATGGATCCACATGCTACCCACGTAATTTTCAAGACAACTATGACAGCAGTATCAACATTTCTCCTTTAGAAGTAGTTTTCAGTGCTAATCTTATGTCTCTGTACTGATATACAGGTTCTCTCCTCACTCTGTTCAGGCTGATAAAAAATGCAGTTACTTCCTATGTAATGAGGTGCCTAACTGCACCAGAAATGAGAATTAAATAATAACTACTTAGCTCAGAACTTGATGTTTCTCTATCACACCTTTACTACACTACTTTCTTTGAGCTTTCCTACAACACAAGCTTGCTATATACAGTATCTTTTCTTAATGTCAGGGTGATAGGGATTTTTAGTCACTGAAAAAAACAAGATCCTGAAAATAAGAAACGAGGAACACTATTTCGGGGGTAAGAATTATTTCTATTCTAACATTCACCTGCCAAAGAATGAATATGCAGAGTATTGCTATGGCTGAAACTAAAGATGTTGAAATTAAAAAGCCGAGTGTTGTTAGCCAGAAACATATAGATCTGCAGAAGTCCAGTTTACTGTCTGAAACCAGAATATTGCCTTCCATACTGAAGTAACCAGTGCATTCAGTAACACCAGTGAGAACTTATATCAGTTTACCCTAAAGCATTGTCCTCAATTGCAAGCTGTTCACTAACATGCAAAAATCAAGTAACTCTCATAAGCCCCCCAGATTCCTGGCATTAAAAATTCAAGCACCATTAATCCCTCACAAAATACCATGAGCTGTATTTAGTGCCTAAGACAGTATTAAAAGTGAAGCAGAACCTGAGAAATTTTTTGCCATGCTGGTTTGATGATGCTGGCAGTGAGCTGCAGCTTTCTGGCTTTTCTGGGTTTACAAAGTGCGTGGTGTGGTTATAAAAAACCAGAAGAGATTTGAATCACGAACAAAAAAAATTACCCAACCCCCATCCCCTCCAAAAAAATACAAGCCAACCAAGAGGACCCAGTATGGTTTCAGAGAGAGGGCAGCCTCCAGAGCCAGCACTGGTTCTAAAGAAAATAATCCAGAAAGCCCAGTTTGTGGGTTAATAATTCAGGCTAAGAGGGATGGCAGATATGTGTCTCCAAAAATCAGTTACTATTGGATCAACTGGGAAATCAGTTTCTGGGAGAGCTAAGCATGGACTATGCCACAGCTTCTCAATTGAATTACATTCCCTCATGCAGTCTCTAATTGCTGATAAATAAAAAGAAAAAAATTGTTTGGCATTTATGATCTTTCTTATTTCCTCTTGCTGAACCCCTAAATATTGCAGTGTGGAGGTCAATGCTGGCTAAACATCACAGCCTTCAAAGTGGCGAAAACTTTGAAACGATTACCATCATGCTTATTCAAGATGCTGAATGTCTAAAATACACCTCAAACTCTATGGCTAGTTGACAGATGGAACAGAGATATTTCCATTTGGGGGATGAAAGACAGCACTTCAGACTTGGGGGGGGGGGGGACGACTTTAACCTTAAGGAAAAAATCAAATGAATTTTTTCCTGTGAATCTGTGGTTGAATTTCCAGCCTCCATAGTCCCCAGGGCTGACAGGCAGAAAGCTTATGTACTCTTCAAGAAGATCACTGGGGAACTGAGAGGGAAGATGTGTAGCCTTTACAGCAGGACACCATGATGGGAGTTCCTGTTCCACATGCCCATATAAGACATGCTGATGAAGGAGCAGTTCGATACCACAATACCACAAAAACATCATGGCCCTCTCGTTCTGCTGACTACTCTTGTACTCCATGTACTCTTCTGTGAATATACAGAGCTACCACCAATATGGTTACAGAAGTGTAAATAGCAAAGATTGCACCCTTTAGTATAACTCCATAAAAGTCAGTAACATCAGGAAGCTACAGAACATGGTTCTGATTTACACACTCTGGTCTGTCAATGACTAGCTCATAGGAAAAATTCCCCGAAAGCCAGCAGGGAACAACTGAAGTCTGAATACCTGCTTACAAATATGCAAAGCAATAGCAAAGAATTAACTTTGGCTTCAGGGAAAGTAGCAGTATAGTCAGCTTATATATATGCAAATATTTTTTACCCAAGAGAAGGTGACAAACAAGTTAATCCAAAGGTTCAAATCAATCAGAAGAATCAAGACAAAGAGAAATTGCAAGGTTCCTGACTTTTCTCCAGAGAATAAATTTGCAGGCAGAGCAAGTTCACAGGCTTTTATTCAAAGAATAGGGCGAAACAAAAGGAGCCTAATTTTCAGCAATAAAATGCACTTGGTTAGCATAAATCTCAATTTTAGTAACAGAATTAATATTCACCTGTGGTACCAACATTATCAAGTTCAATGATACCATCACTTCTGAAAAGCAGAAAACACAAAGTATACTTCCAAATACAAGCTGAACTCAGCCTTAGCAGTGGGACAGCTGGAACTTTGTCTTACTACACAGTGGGAAGCAAACTGGAGAAAATCGATCATCTCATCGAGTATGTTCAGTTAATTGAGGTTTGCAACCAAGTACTGGTTTTGGTACCGATTTAAAACTAACTGCTACTAATGAGTGACTATAATGATAAAGAAACAAAACAGTAAGAGATAGTTTTCTTTTTCAGATTTCTAAAAGTCTATTCTCAGCAGACTAAACAAGGCTAGGAAAAAAATGCAGTGCTTCTCAATTACAAGTGATACAACAATTGATTGAAACACAGGGAGGTGAGATGTTGCATCTTCTCCATTTCTTTGACATAATTAAAATTATCTGAAAACTATCATTTGCAAATGCACATCAGAAAACAAAGCCATGAAAGAAGCATGCATGCAGTATGGCATGAGTGGAAATGCATTTATTTCCACAATTATGTGCCCTTAAGCAGCCCTCAATTCCCAGCGTGGCCTCCACATGCCACGTGCCATGCCTGCAGGAACACTTGGAAGTCATATGACAAATAGCATCAGGGAACAGTTCTGAGTTGAAATAAGGAGCCTCTTAAAAGGATGCTTATTTTTTGCTAAATTTTGGCTCTCGGTATAGATATATTCACATACATCCATATGTGATATCATATATAGATCTGTGCAATGCAAGTGGGAGGAAAAAGTGGCCAAATTGAGAAAGAAACTGCTGCAGTCAGCAGAGCCGCCAAAGGAAATCTGTGCCAAACCACAGCCTTAGAAACCAAAACTGTTCTACTAGCTTAGATGTTTTCACATGCAAATAAAATAAATACAACTGACCCTACTTGTTGGTGAGCATGCTAACAAACTGAATTTGTTAACAGGAATACAGATGTATAGCCAATGTTTTTTATATTTACCGAAGTACAGCAAAATTAATGAGGGGGTGAGCTAGCTCAGAAGAAAACTTACTTAGTTGAGAGGGCCAATTAGTAGATGAAGACAATGAGGTGGCCGTCCTCAGCAGAAGAATAATAATGACACTTGTCTGCCTTCTCTCCTGACACAGACCAAATCACAGCATTTAGCTGCCTGAAAGACTGTCTGCTTATTTGAGAAAAAGAAGAGTGAGTGCTCTGAGGTTTGTTGCTCTTTCAATCCAACAACCATAAAACACTTTTTCCAGGGAACAAGGTCAAAAATACCAGCTGCTCCTCTCTCAAAGGAGGGTCCTAATGACCAGTTACTATAAAGAGAGCCTGGTTTACTCTTGTTTGATCCTTTTCCAGCTCTAGAGCTTCAATACTGACAGCAGTCACGTAGTCAGCCAAGGAAGTCTTACTCCTTGAGAAGCAGGAGGCTTGGAATTGAAGCTCCTGCTTCCAAGGGGGCCTGTGATGGATACACCACTGCCCTGAATAAGGGCTTAGACCCCAAGGCTGTTCAGTAAGTGACAGACATCTCTTTCAACAAGGTAATATTTACAGTGCTCAAATTCAGCTTAACACTAAATCCATTTCATCTGTCACAATCCCAAACTCAGTGAAACAATGAGAGGAAACATGTCAGACAGAGTGCAGTGGTAAAAAAGTCAGGCTCTAGCTTCCCTTCTCATATCAGGACACAGGGCATCACCCACCAAGTGAGCGATGCTGGCAGGGCAAGGAGGAAGGCTAGGAATGGCAACCTGTAAATTATAGTCCAAAGCCTTGAAGGTTGGAAATGCACACAATCATGACAAGAATATCAAATTCCAATTCAACTTCCTTTATCTAGTTTAGAAAAGATACACCAATTAGAGGTGTGACATCTTTACTAGGATTGTTTCGCTTGAAACACTTTGTCATACTTAAATGGGCAGAGATGCCTTTTTGCTTCTGTAAGTAGGCTGTAACAGTACAAGTACACCTCCAGTGAGATGAACCACTTTCACGTAACTGGTGGCACTAATGCAAAACAACTCCTGTCTATAGGGAAGCCCTGGGTGAAACTAAGCATTTGTATGTTCACACACAACCTCCTAGAGAAGAAACGACATATTAGTTCAGCCTATTTCTATTTGCTGCCTGAAAAAAGCCAGAGCAACTGTGTCAGTAAGGCACTCTCTGCCCTTATTAAGGCGTAGAAAAACCTTCTCTTATGCCTGATGATGAAATCTTGATTAAAATATATCATTCTTTTGAGTTTTTTGGAGCTGTACTCTGGCATTTCCCCCTGAAATCAACTGCTATATCTGAATAACTTTGTGTGTGAACTTTTTCTTTTAGCACTAAGAGTGCTTGACTGTTGTTTGTAGAAAAAACCCATATCACTATTAATAAAGAACAATCTGTGCACTGGGTGGTTTGGTTGATATGTTGGAGGGAAGGAATGCCATCCAGAGGGACCTTGACAGGCTTGTGAGGTGGGCTGATGCCAA
>JANRGW010006465.1:0-16914 GCA_024733675.1 Psilopsiagon aymara
TTCCAGTGCCTCACCACCCTCACAGTAAAGAACTTCTTCCTTATATCTAACCTGAACTTCCCCTGTTTAAGTTTGAATCCATCAGCCTTTGTCCTAGCACTACAGTCCCTAATGAAGTGTCCCTCCTCAGCACCCTTGCAGGCCCCCTTCAGATACTGGAAAGCTGGCACACATGGCAAGAAGCTCAGACCTGCATGCTGTTCTTTCATTGCATAGCATGGCACATATTAACTCTCAGCTGGGTGCAAGGTGCCCACTAATGCTGCTCTTTCGCTGCCTTCCTCAGCTGGACAGGGGAGAGAAAATACAACAAAAGGCTTATGGGTTAAATAAGGACAAGGATAGATCACTCACCAGTTACCATCATGGGCAAAACAGACTTGAGTTGTAGAAATTAGTTTAATTTATTACCAATCAAATCAGAGCAGGGTAATGAAGAATAAAATCAAATTTTATAACACCTTGCCCTGAACCCTCCCTTCTTACCAGGTTTAACTTCACTCCTGAATTCTCTACCTCCTCCACTCAAGCAGCACAAGGGTATGGGGAATGGGGGTTGTGGTCAGTTCATCACATATTGCCTCTGCCACCGCTTCCTCCTCAGGAAAAGACTCTTCACTTTCTTCCCCTTCTCCAGTGTGAGTTCCCCGCATGGTCATGAGTCCTGCAGCAAACCTGCTCCAGCATGAGCTCCTCTTTCCATGGGACCACAGGTCCTGCCAGGAGCCTGCTCCAGCACAGGCTGCTCACAGGGTCGCAGTCTCCTTCAGTCCTTTCCTGCTTCAGTGTGGGCTCCTCCATGGGCTGCAGGTGGAGATCTGTTCCACTGTGGACCTCCATGGGCTGCAGGGGCACATCCTGCAGAATGGTATTAGAAGAACCAATGTTTGGTTAAGAGAGTTTCTAATGACAACAACATAGATTAACAGCTAATAAAAATGAGGGTGCTCTGACTTATGCAGAGCTACTGATCAGTTTGGCATTTGAGGAAAAGGAATAGACTCTCTTCCATGGACAGCTCAAACTATGACTAAAGAATTAAACCAATTTTTTTGTTTTATATAAAAGCATAAAGATTTTGTATGCTTCGCTACCATTTTATTTTGGACGTATTGTCTGGATATATCGTGGATGGTATTTTTTATCCGGTTTAGAATAGCTCAGCTGATCCCACACTGATCAGTTCACAATCACATTAAGCACAAAATAATTCTTCTATTGGTCTGTTTGCTTGTGCATGTGCACTCACAGGCAAACACCTCCCCTCTTCTGAGGTCCTTCAGGAATGTGCGACTTAGCATGACACATAATGGGTCACAGAGCTGCTAATTACTGTGCCTTTAAAGTTACACAGCCCAATTACTTCACTGCTGAATGATCACCAGCAACTGTTTGACCTCCTTTCCTAACAGCAACGCTCTGTTGCAGAGAAGGTGACAGTCAAGTATGTCTTGAACAAAGTTTTTAACATAAAGAATATGAATCTTAGTGTCTTATGAATTCCTAAACTCACAGAATGAAATAGGTTAAGAAAACAAGGTCCTTATTCTCCGCTCCCAAGCTTTATATCAGCTTCAATTGCAAAAATCCTGTCCCTGCCTTCTCTCCAATACGCTTTCCCCAGCAAGGGGAACCTCCAAATTTCCAGTTCAAAGCAGCAAATCACTTCCCTGTGCATCTTTAGCTGGAGATATGTACTTGGGTTTGTACCTGCCATTATTTCAGATACAAACTTCCCTGTTATTTGTGTGGGTTTTTGAACTAATCTAACTTAGGCTAGTGATTTCAGCAAGCAATTTTGATGAGATTCCACCCAACATATTTCATTTATTTAAATTGCGTTTTTTATGGTTCAACGATCTCCAGCATCCCCTTTAATGCTTCAGGGTGGTGGCATCCTTCCTTTTCATCTCGCTGTGCAGTTCCCTCCCTCAGCCTGCTGGTGAGCCTTGCTTATCCCTTGCTTTTTTTTCCCCTCTTTTCCCACTCTCTTCCCAAGCAAAACTGCTTCCCTGTGCATATTACACTTTTTAATCCTTGGACCATAGTCTCCTCATCTCCCCAGTCCCACAGGTGTCAGGCTGAAGGCTATTTTTTATGCTCTATTTACTTCTAGAGAAAGGAAAACTAGTAGCCATGAGGTGTTTTGGAGAACGGTGCTCCTGTTCTGGATTATGTCCATCATGCCTTGCCGATGTGGATTGTACCAGCTGTGTAAGGGCAAGCATGGTAGCAGGAAAGCCTCCTCACATGTCAGAGTGGTAAGCAGACTCTATCATTAAATCAACATTTTCATGCTACCAGAAAGCCACCCCTAAAAAGTGTTACCTTCAATGCAACAAGAGGTGGCAGCAAAGAAAATTATGCTTCTCAAGTAAGTCAGAAGGTAATGAAAAAACAGAATTGATGCTTGGAGATGTGAAATATCAGCCTGTTGAGTTATTGTTGTTGCTTCATTTCTGGCGGGTTAATCAAAAAATTAAAGGTGTATTTAAGAAAAAGAAAGATAATCCCAGCAGAAGAATTTGCTTGAACAGAATCATAATTTTTTGCGGAATATAGTACAAATGGAATGTTCTATTTTGTCTACTTGAATGGGCTTATGATAGACAGAGGTTCAACATCAAATCTTTCATGGTATCTTCTCAGACTTCAAATACAGACAGACAAGACATACTTTGCATTTTAAGCAGAAATCCAAAACCTTATCCACTGTTGATTTTCATACCAATACATCAGTACTTAGCCATTTTTCATCACTTGAAACAAAATATAAACACAAAACCAGCAAAACCTTCCCAGCTGTGAGGAGAAACCAAGGAGTTAACCTGAGGATCAGGCAGCTATTCAGAGAACTGGACTTAATAGTTACTAAAGTGAAAACCACAAGAAAGGAGAAAAGGGCAAGGGACAAACCAATAACACTTGCAAACTGTTGAGTGTAAGAGGTAACAAAATTAGAGTTTGACGCAACTAATTTTTTACATTCTTCAGTTTCTGAGACCTAAAACCTGCTCTCTCTGCATTGGAACACGAGCACAAAGCTTCATTTAATGGGGCTGTAGTATCTACTTCTGTTTCCTTGTATGCTCACAGCTTTTGTGACATTCCTGGAGATCACTAAATGTAAATCCAAGGCACAGTGTGTTTATGAGTAAGGCTGGATGTTAGAGGTTCCTCTGTGTACGTGGTCCAGCACAAACTACAGGCTGGAACCACCTTCCTCAAAAATAAACTCACTTTTTCTCTTACTGCTTTACACCTTTGCAAAATGTGTGACATGCAATAGCAATAGTTGGTTCCTGAGGTGATCCCACTTTGCTGACATCTCTGTCATGGTGACTGTCTCCAGAGTGCCAGGACTTTCTGACCGGTTCTGCAAACGTGGTGCCATGTTTTGATGTTGAAACTCTACTGTCACTCTGAGAGCTCTCTGCTAGAGCATTTATTTTCCCTGTGTATTACAGGAACCAATATAATTTCATTTTATATAGTATCATTTTGCCACCCAAATAAATGAAGTACCTTCAGTTTGTTCATGAAGAGAGATATCCCATTTCTCAGATTGCAGTTACTCTTAGGATTGCGTTGGTTTATCCACCTATTTGATGTGAGACACTGCACCCTAAGTGAGTTTTTATATATATCACGTACCTAGAGGATTCAGTCTCCCTGTGTTTTTGGAAAATATCTGTAATACAATTTAGGAGACAATTCAGCTTTCTGACTTCAGTGGAATGAGGGTCTATGTTGGGCCCATGAGGGAATAACCTTTGACATTATGATAAGCTGGGCTCTGGATATAACATAAGAGAAGCTCCTGTTGCTACTTCTTAAGGGCTTATCTTCTACTTGGTACCTATCTGCCTCACCCTATTTCCACTTATTTCAGAATTCAGCGTGACTCTTAAGTGGTCAAGCCACCAGGAAATTGTTCCTCACTGCTGAGTGTTTGGCCACATTTTTGTCCAAGACACACAGCACCCTGCCAACAAATCCCAATCGGCCAGGAATCATTTGCAAATGTTAACTTGAATGTAGCCACACCATTCTGGAGGCCAAAGGACTTCATAGTATTGAAATACCAGCTGGCATCAGGTCCAAAGAGCTAGCTGTGATCCTTCCAATGTTCCTAGTGCCAATGCACTCAGAGGACGCTCTTTTAATATTCTCTTGATTAAACATGACCCCTGAGAATGGGTACAGACCTGGCTTACTGCTGATGGTTTAAATCAGTGAAAAGCAGTATATTTGCCTTTGGACTAGAAAAAGATAAGTGGTAATTTTTATTTGCATTGAGAGGCTTCTGAAAGCTGACTAATCATCATATCTAGCTACAAACTATAGCGGCAAAATCATATGACTGTCACAGAATTCTGAAAACAGGACATACATGACCTTTGGAAGAATACAACTTGCACAATAAAGACCATATAGCATTAGCAAAAATGAGCATTTTGTCCCTTTAAATACAAAAAAAAAAACCAAAGAGGAGATCTGATTATTTTCTTTTTTCCTTTTTTTTCCTTTTTTAATTCTTTAAGATAGCAATTAAAATAATGCTCATACATAAACATGAGTGGCATTTTTGTGTCACCCCAAAGCAGTATCACACAAGATGCTCTGGGTAGCAAAAGGAATTAATTTCCACAAAAAAATATCTCATGCTTTGACTTGTAATTGTGCTGTCGATGCATTTGTATCAGGAGTTACTCCACTTCTCACTAAGGAAAGTAACCCCAAGAACTTTTGAAGCCTGAAAAAAGAAAAAATCTGTCAAAGTGTTGTGAATAAGCACAAAGTGGATATTAAGGATTTTTTTAATCATGAACAATAAGAAACAAATATCCATCTGTTCCTATAGAAGATATGTCCTAATATCAAAAAACCCCATTGCCTAATTCTTAAACCAGCCATTGTATTAATTATACCTTTTCTCCACAAAGGACTACTTTTTAATTACTAATTCTTATTAATACTCCACACATATTGCAAAGATAGTGCTGTTGTTGTCCTCAGACTGTGAGCTATCATTAAATCCAAAATGCTTTTAGGTAAATCAAACTATGGCTTGTGGTGGGGATTTAATTACTTCAACATGCATAGAAGCAAAGAATCTACTTCCCAATTTTATATCTAAGATATTGAGCAGATGTTAAGCATAAGAATGTTCAGTGTGCTTTTAAACCATTTTATTATAATGCATACATTTAACAAGATGATTGAAGTTCTGACTCCAAAGAAGATTAATTGGGAGATGATAAAATGAAGAGATTAAGAATTACATGGTAAATAAAATCAAATGAGGCATTAGAAATATTTAAGATGCTCAGATTATATTCACTAAGGGACGTAGACCAAAGAAGAGGCAGAGCATTGATTGACAGCAGCATAGAGAGGTGAAGATATAACCAGAACTCAAAGCCATAGCATGCATCCAAGCCTGGTTTAAGTCTTGTAAAAGTCAACGAGAAAAGACCCAATGTTTTTTTTCTAAACCCTTCTTTTGTGGTATATTTTAACTAGAGTATAAACCATCCTAATAGAGGGATGAAAAAAAACCCTGTGTAAGTAGAAGAGCCCTCTTCACTCAGTGGATTGTTTTTACAGTCTTCACACTATGAGGTCCTAATGCCCCATATGGCAACAGAGTAAAGTTCCAGTAAAAATGTGTAAACTGAAGTGTTATCCTCTAAAATATTTTTTTCCTAAAGGAATAAAAGATTTTAAAAACATGAAAACCCATAATGGTGCATAAGCCTTCACCTCAACAATTCCAAGGCTTCAGAAGACCTATATTTATTTATTTTAAATCCCTTGCTGTTCATAGTCTCTCTCTCTAAATGGTTGCACATGAATGTTAAGATCTCTACTGGAATACTGGGAGCAACCAATTAGAGGGCTGGACCTTATATCATGAACTGGAACTTGAAAATAAAGTTTATCCAAAATGCAGAAAATGCTTTAACAAACAACATCTTTGTAATTGCAAACACATCATTTCAACATACCGTTCTCTAGAAGGCATGGAAGGAAAAAATAATTACTGGAACTCTAGCTGGAATTTTCACTACTTTGGGAGCAATCTCTTGAGGAATTCCTATTGAAGTAAAAAGATCTTTTAAAAAGACTGAGGCACATGATGACAGGCAATCACACACTAACCAGCCACTGCTGAACTTGCTTAGACTATTTCAAGGGCATCAACATTAATTATATATACCCTGCACATCTGCACACAAATATGTTGGTAGGAGTTGTTGCAGTGCATATTTCCAAGGTCACCAAACTCTTCTCTAGTTAAAAATGTATTGTCATTCATATTTGGAGTGAAAAAGAAAGACATCATGAGTAAATTCCCTCCTCGTTTCAAAGTGGGATCCATTTCTGTTTCATGTAATGCACCCAGTCCACAGTAGTCCCTAAATTCCACAGATAAGAATGACACATAGATACCTCCAGGCTGAAGTTCCATCTCAACTTGACATGGAAAAACATAGAGATATCCCATGGAGAGGACTTCTCCCAAGAATGTTAAAGTTCATAAATAAAGTACTATTACAGAGGAGACCTTTGGACAACCTTGCAAGGAATTCACCCGCTCAATATAAAGGAACTTGTTGCTTTTGTCACACAAGTGAATTTCTTGCTTCACAAACTCATTATCTAGGAGGCAGGCACTCACACAACGATGAATATGCACGGGTATTTCACTGAGGTATTCTTATCCATGCTTTAATAAGGTCCCTAATCCTCCTATGCCATGAAAAGAAAATGGATTTACTTTTGCAGTCACAAACACAGTTCAGCCATTAAACCATCCTTACCAGGCCAGTCCATTTAACTCACTACCTGCCACTTACACATACCAACACTGAAGGCTGTAGCCTGTAACGCATCACTGGAAACATGTCCATCTGCCTTCACATGCACAATGCAAAAGGTAGTATAATTTTATTTTGATCCATTATTGCTCTATGGTCCTCTAAACTACCAGTAAAATGAAGGTCTATTTAAGCTTGGAAAGGTCTTCTGGCTAAAGTCAATGGCATGTCAACTACATAAGCTTGAGATGTGTAATATTATTTATTTCTAAATCACTTCTGAAGACATTATGAGGCTTGTTTCTTACTTCAGATTGTAAACCTAAAGAGACTACTCTTCAACTATTCAGAGCAGAAAGATGCAGGTAAGTTTTTCTCTCTTGTTCTCACACAACTGTACTACTCAAAGTCTCACAGATAATTGCACAGAAATATTTTCTCCTTACACTCTAAAATAATTCAAAAATTATTTAAGTAATAATTTTCTATCTCTATGATACCATCCATGTAATTAGAAGTGCTTCCTTCCCATTTAATCTCCTGGAGATTTTTGGAGTCCTGAAATAGAGGTAAAATATTTCTAGGTTTCCAAGATTACTGCTCCCAAGTCATCACAGAGAAAACTAAAGAGACACTTGTCTATATCATTGTGATTGGCTTTTCAGTTTTGCTAAACATAATTAGGGTTTGTTTAATTAACAGTTTGCCAACAATATTAGTGCATGCAGAATTTACACTGCAGTTCAAGACAATCAGTATGTATGTATGGGTGATTATTCTGTGAAAAGTTCACAGTCAGAAATTGCCTCAAGATTGTTAATTTAATCAAGTCACACTGACATTTTTCCCCTAAAGAGAAACCAGATAATAATAGGAAAAGTCACATCACCTTGTGTTTCCAATGAAAACAAATAAACCATTTCTAATGTATCTCAGTACAAGAGACATGGCAATACCAAAAGCATAAAATGCTTAGCTGATGCAGGCATTCTGCACATGCAAAAGTGAAACGTGCATCAACTTGGTATGAAAAAAGATGTTTCCATTATTTTCCCTAAAGAATTTCTTAAAGATTTTTCCCTAAAACACAATTACAGCTTATGCCACAAGAGACAGACCTGATTTCAGAGTTTTTCATAAAATCACAAATAGAACAGAAAATCTAGGAAAGTAATTTAGAGAAGATGGTATCCTGAGAGCATATTTAGTGCCAGAGGCAAGTCTGCAAAGTCATACTAAGAAAAATAAGAAGAATGTGTGAAGCTTGGAGGGGAGGAAGATTGTAGATTAATTAGAAAGTATGCGTTAGGCACTTTTTTAGATCAGAGCACACTTTGACTAAATTTGAGTTAAACTTTCAGTCACACAGGTACCAAATTGGTATCAGTTATTCCATGTGAAAAGAGACTGGGACAAAAAGCAGTGTTAAAGCAAAAAAATAGAGCGAGAGGAATAGTCAGCTTTCTAAACTATCTGCCTATAACTGCTCATAATGCAGGAAGCAGAATTAGAGATGACATTTGTTGTTTGTGTTACAGCTACAATCGGTGGTAAAACTGTGTTGCTAAATTCATCAAATTGTCTCTGGGCATTTATCAAAAGCAGCCAAATTGACACCAGTGAAGAGCTCAGCAGAACATATGCAACTTGAGTTTTGGCAGGAAGTAAATCAGAAAATTAATGCTTTCACAGGGACACTGCAGGCTTTCATAGTGTTACGAATTGAAGAGAACCCCAACTTTTTCCACAAAAGGTTGGTGAAATTCAGAATAAAACTCCAGTTTTACTCTCTGTAAACTCTTAGAACTCTCTGTTCTGTCATTTTTAAAACTTTAATCATCAGTCAGAATATGGAAATAAGACTCATGGCTCATACTAGACAACGTCCACACCAAAAAAAAACATCTATGTAGTGATGGTATAACTTCTTGCGCAGATGATCCAGAACTTCCTCGTTTCTTTTCCCTGTCCATCATCAGGCCCACACCTGTGGTGCCAGGAGATATGCATAGTGCACACAACTGCCCCCCGGGGAGAAAAATGCAGTTATGCCCTGGAGCACTACCAGGCTTATCGTGCAGTAGGACAATACAGACATATTTTTTCCAGTGCAATTGCATTTTGCTTGTATAATGCTGCAGTCAGTCACAGAGCTGAGGAAGGGTCAAAAGTCTGTAAATCCTGCAAACTCCCCAGTTCAGCTGGGCTTTGGTCCTTTTCTGTAGAATGCAAATTTTCTGTACAACACTGCGAAATAAATACACCATTTTAAGTTAAGCAGCTTAATGTCATCAGGTTACACCTTTTGGTTCACAACGAAGTTTTTTTCTGTCCAGTGGTAAAGACAAGAGGAGCTGCTGTAGGCGCCGCTAAATCATCTCTACAAGGGGATGTTACTTGTTAGTGTTGTCTCTAGTATATTCAGGTAGCGTAGGAGATGGTTAGCAGTGAGCATGGATTGTTACCCTGTGTACAGACAGACAAGATGATGGCAATAAGTTATTAAAGGTGGGCTATATTTAATAATCTCATTCATGTTTTCCACTACACTATCCCTGTGAAGAGTTAGGCTTGGCATGATAGAAAATTGTTTTACTGGGGAGAATACACATTTCCTGTATTTTTCTTACAGAATTCTATGGTTATATGGCTGACATGAATAACTTGGATCAGATCTAAAATTGAGTTGATCTCTAATGTTTCTCCAGAACTGTTAGTATCTGGATAGAATATTTGAGGTTATGCCATGGTCACAGGGATGCAAAACCTGTTATTTTGGTTTTATTATCTGGTCAATAAAGAGGACAAGTTTAAGCGTTTGTGTGTATTATATCACTTCAAATATGTATTTTTCTAATTAAAAACAAACACACACACACACACACAAATAAAACAGAAAACAAACAAACAAACAAAAAAACCCAAAACCAAAAAAAACCCCACACCCTTTTGGACTTCCTTTGTGGAGATAACTCTGCTTGATAAATGAGGTGCTTCATGGGATGGAGAGCTCAAATCTCACACTGTAAATTCCCCACGGGTCTGTGCTAACGCTGATGAAAAAGGAAGAAAATCTATGACATTAAAATGACAGATTCCATTATATTTGCACCTTCAGTGTCTGTCTGGTCAGGAAAAAGAAAGTGTGAATGTGCTGAGCAAGATGACTTTGACTTTTAAAATAGCTTTTATCAAGGTCGCACGAACAGCCCAAACTTTAAATTGGGCGCTGCTCCCTTACCACAGGGACGCTCACCCTGCCTTAGGCTCAACTTGGGCTTTGTACGGGAGTAAGGGCACACCTTCAGCAAGGTGCTTTCAATGTGATGGAGAGTCAGATTGGTCATTTCCAAAGGTGCCCAGCTCACAACCCAGTAGGAAAAAGTGCTTCAGAGATGAGTGTTAGTGCTGTATCGAGCACACTCGTGTAAATAAGCTGAGAACTGTGAAAAAACTATAAATACAAATCATCTGGAAGTGTATCGGGAAGTTCCTGCAGTGGCAAAAGTATCAAGTAAAAAAGGGCAAGAAAAACCGTTATTGGGTTCACACTACAGACAGGAAACACTGAATGATGGTTCAAAGTCAGAATTTCATCTCAAATTCAACAGTGTCAAAGAACACAGAGGAATTGTTTGCATGTTTTCTCATAATGAAGTCCCCTTCAATTCTTTTGGTAGACCATTTCAAGGGAGGTAGAAGTTCCTTCTGAACCCCCAGAAATATTGCCTTTTTTGTTCTTAATAGCAAACCGCATTCAGGTTTTTAATCGGAAGTTATGATTTCTTAGTAAGCAAAATCTTTGGGGTTTTCTTCATTGTTTTTTATTTTCCTCATATCATTTCTGTATTTAAATTCTTCCACATGGTTTTTCTTTTCAAAATCCTTCAGTCAACCTTTAGGGAAAAATTCTTCCTTTCCCTGTAGCATCTCTGAGAAGCTACTATCTGTATCTTTGATGATAAGAAATTAGAGCAAGGAAGTTCATTCATGTTTTCCCTCATCTTTGTATTAGATGAGTGCACGCAACAAACAAACATCTTATTCCACAGCCCTAGCCATGCATGCCCTAAGACATATCACATCTTTGCTGCTGGCCACAAATTGGCAAATTTTAATCCTATTAGATATATTTCACTTTACAGGTTTTTAATAGTTTAATGGAATTTTTAATAGTTCTACATATCCAAAGGCCCATAAATATGTTAACAAATGAAAGAATTTATTACATGACAGCTGTTATTTGTACTGCATAGACAGCTTTATTTTTTTCCTGCATGTAGAAAGGCTTTGTAATGAGTTTCAATACACGCACATAGATACACACACCTTTCAGTCTGGTGATAAAGCCAAAGAAATATATTTCATGCACAAATAAATCTATCACTTCCTATCTTTACAGCTTCTTAGTAAAACCACTGAAGTTGGTAAACTGAAAGTGTGTTATTTAAGAAAATAAAATTATAAACTTAATTCAAAATATACTACAGAGGTATGAAACCTGAGACACCATTGATAGTTTTGTATTGAGGGTTACTTTTGGGGGGAAAAACCTTAAAGTAGCACTCGGTGAGTCTGCTGGTAGCAAAGTTGCTCATCAGTCGTCCTAACACATTGGCTCAGAGGTGAACATCCAGTGTGCAAAAGAACTGACCCTGCCTAGGATACTTCATGGGCAAGGCCTTCCTCAAAACTAGAAGTTACCTTTCAACAGAGAAGCCACACAGCCAGAGCAATGCAAAATTATTGCACTAATAACTGTGCAAGAAAGGCTTCAGGCTCACCGAACAGCCTGGGAAATGATCAGAAAAAAGCTCAAGTTCAGATGGCATTTGACTCAAATGCTATTTTCCAAATAAGTATTTGCGTGCACTGGTGTTTTCTTCATTCCTAACTTGTCCAGAAACTGGGTTGAATAGATGCCAAGATGATCTTGATGTAAAAGCAAGACAATCGAAGTTTCAGACTTCTTTACATTAGAGCAAAGGAAATGTTCAAATGCCACAGTTGCTCCTTCAAGGTTTCAGCTTTTATTTACTTAGGATGATTGTGCTGTTGTAGATGAAAACAAAGCCCATTATATTTGTTTTGTACTTTTGTTTGCATGGTTTATCTTTACTGCACCAGTAAAATAACTTTGATCCGAGAACAGCAATGAAGCATTGTAGAAGTTACGGGTTTACTCTGAAGAAATAATCCAATAATTTATTTCATACTACTTGTTTTTGTTTGTGTTGTTATAGATCTGTGTCTGAGCCACATGGCTTTTTTGTATTTCCTGAACCAATCAATGATTTAGTTATGTCAAATCATATCCAGCTAACTGGAGTTCAAGCCCAGAGTTCACCAGTGGAATATGATATAATTTTTAACATAGTTTCTTTCATAGACACACATGACTCCATATGTGACTACCTGTAGGATACCCTTTTCCCCCTGTATCAGCAAAATTAGCAATTCAGACTTTGGGTAAGCAATTGTTAATCACCCACAGTTAATTGTTAATGCCCTCAGTGGAAGATTATCTTATGCTACTAAATCACAACACTTCTACATAGAACTGCACAGAGCAATGACTGCTGTTTAGCAGGGATATATTTGCAAATATTTCTCTTACCTGTCAGCAACATATTTCAGAATGTATTTTCAGAAACACAAATCATTCCCATAGCAAGGCATTAGTATTTTCAAATGTGGATCTACATAAATGTTTTTTACATGTAATTGTATTTTTCAACTCTACATGTATTTTTAAAGAATTTAAAAATATGCATCTCCTCCACCCATCTCCTCCACAGAGGATGCTATTCTTATGTACAATTATCTATATTGATTTTAAAGAATTTAAAAATACAATCACATATATTTTCATACTTAATGATTAGATTAAGTAAAGCATTAAGATTCTGTATGTGTTTAGTACAAGGATTGTCCCAATCCCGATTACACTCACCTGATGTGACCAGCACAGAATCAGTAAAACATTTGCTTTCTTTCTGAACAACTGTATCCTGACTAGGGAATTATACAGCAGGATAAGACCTGCAAACCAGTACCGGACCTTCCTTATGGCAAACTTCTTTTTTTTCCCCTCTCTAAAGAGCTGACACAGTTTTCAGCAGCTCTTTCTGTGACCATTTCTGCTTCAGGGCTGGTGCTCATATCCAATCCATCCAGTGCTGGATTATGCACTCAGATTCCCTACGCATCTCCTCCACAGAGGATGCTATTCTTAGGTACAATTATATATACTGATTTTAGAAAGGGATTCAGGCTTATGTCTCACTCACTTCTCGGGGTGCCTCAAGAGAATTTACACACTGGGAGAAATCAGGACTGACTGACAGCGGTTCAGCTAATCTCTGGAGAGAGATGATTATTCCGTCATCAGAATAATTATATTTTAGGCACATTTCAGCTGAAAGTCATGCTCATTTGGCATACACAGCTTTCCGTCACATTTTTTTTCACCTCTCCGTAAATTAGCATGCATCTAAAAGCTGGAAGCAACAACAGTGTTTCTCACTCAGCCCATCTCCTTTCTCCTCTCAGTCCCTAAATTACATTTCTGCAAAGCATTTTAATTTTAAGAATCTTACAGTAGCTCAAGTGACCAAGAACATATGCCAGCAATTGTACAGCCCCGTAATTCAAGTAATTTAGGATTGTGACCAGCAAAAATGATGCTTCTTTGGAAAGAGAGAGTCATATATTCATCAGGATAATCCCATTTTGCGGGCTTATTCCTTATAAACCCTGTAAAGTGTCCTACATAGAGGCTGCCTTCCCTTGCTGCTAAACAACTGCAGAGCTCCAGATTACTTGGAAAAACAGCCTTAGTACATCTCATCACCTTCTGCATCAGCCACACTTTGCTTTCAGTTTCAGGCATCTGCTGTCTCCCGTCACCATGCACTGAACCCCCAGACATCCCAAATGCCTTAGGAGAAAGCTCCCCCATGCAAAGGTCTCCATGGCAGCACCAGCTAATGAACTTCCCACCTCTGCCCCACATCATGCTTCCTTTTCTTTGCAGCATTGTATACATTATGTGGGCCTCACCATGGAATGGATCTGGTGCAAGTTAGAGTTGATGAACTCAAAGAGAGCCCCACGACACAATGTAAGGCTGCACAACAGTACACACTCTACTGGAGCAGCCAGAGGGACAAAACCCTGCAACCAGCTACAGTCTGGTTATCACAGCAGGTCCCAGATGGGTTTTCAAGAGCTGGCTGCTGAAGCACAAAGCCTCCCATGAGCTAGTCAAAAAAGTAAAGATTTTTAGGTCATTGACAAAATTGTGATTGAGTTGTCTTACTGTTGCTGTTTTCAGATGTCAACCACTGATTTTTGCGAGGTTTATTCCTCTATTTGCAGCTTAAGTCTCAATAACCAAAAACTTTGTCTCAACTCTCCTCTTTTCTTGTAGGTTTTCACACACATTTATTACAGGAAGAAGACCCAAATTCCTCTTAGTTTAACACAGCTTGTAACCTGAAGGATGCATTTGTGTACTAAATTAATTCTTCTGTCTGCAATAAAAATGGAAATCAATACAAGTTCAACGCTACAACTTGTCTTTTGAAAGGAAAAAAGACAGGTCAACAGGTCAATCTACCTAGCTTGCCCAAGAGAAAGTTGAATGGTGGTTTGATCACATCTGAGAGAAGGCAGCTCTGGTTAATCTCAACAGTTTCTTTTGGTCTGAAAAATAAAAGCTTAAAAAAATAATGTATCAGTGAACCTTTTCCCAAAAGCAGATTTTCTCATGACAATTTATGGCTTGGCAGTTCCTTTTAAAGTCAGTGGGAATTTTACCACTAATCAGCACACTTCAAAGTCAGCCTTCAAGTCTTGTCTTCAACAGATCTTTGGCAGGTTCTGACATATGTTATGCTCTAGTAGCTTTACAGCTTACTGATATAAAGGTCAAAAATCTCTAGTCTACTAGCCTATTCTTGCTATGCCCAGCAGCTCCTACACTTGCAGAGATAATGAGGAGATTTCTGCTGTTCCTCTCCAGCTGGCCAGATGAATACTCTTGGCTCTGCAGCAAGCACAGATTAAGATAACATTTTGTAACAATGCAGGAGATAAGCAAGAAAACCAGACTGTCCCAGAGCTCCCAAGCCAACCATCTCAGCAACATGGGAGGTCTTCAGCTACATCATGGCAGAAACAAAGATTGCATGAATAATTCTCATTGCCCAGAAAAAGTGAATCCTTTACTGTGGAAATAGCAATCACTCAGAGGCACACAGCAGTGTGATGGATCTGACACAATTAAAATGTGTGAGAGTCCCATTCTGCTCTCGTGTACCATGAGAAGCCAAGATCAATACTGATGTCAAGGGAGCATTTCTGGAGGAAAACCACTCAAGAAAAAGGATAGGGATAAAGATATCACTCATGAATAGCAGGGATTATTAAAAAGGTTGGCGCCAATTTAAATATACTGATGCAATTTCTTCACCTTCCTTTTCTTTACAATTGCCACCAAAGAGCCAGCTAAAGCAGAGAGCTCTGCCTGGGGATGGCCACCCATAGTACTAGAAATTCACATCTGGCTACTGATAGCCAAATACTACAATAAGAAAGAAAAGCCTGAGATAGTTATTGGCTGGTAAGGCCAGAAGGGACTGTTTCACAGGCAGGAGTACTGCTTGCACACCACTGTACAGATCCCAGTAATTAGTGCTTCCTGAAAGCCTTGTTTAGCAACATCAGATAAAGGAAAACACACTGTTTTTCAAAACACTTGCTCTCCTACTAACTTTTCCTTCTTTAGGAATGGTATTTAAAGCTGGACAAATTCAAGCTAAATATAATTCAGTCTTCCAAAAGATCAGTAATTGTAATAGTCTGCCTGTTCTGTGACCAGAGATGTTGCAGCATGAAGAGGTAGTAAATTACAAAACTCAGCTTGCACTCCCCAAGGGTTTAAATGATCATTATAATCGATCTGTTGTTCCACACTTAATCTTCAAACACCCTAAACAGGTGATTTATTACTAGTCTCAATCAGAAACAAAAGCACACAAGGGGTACAGGTACATCTTTCATGTGGACTGAAGAGCTATAATTAAACACAGATGCTTAAGCAAGCAGGAGAGCACTGCTGAGCAAATAGAAGTGCAATTCCATTTACCAGTTGCAGTTAAGTAAATAAATTGACCTAAGATGACTTTTCCCAGTTGTGAAAAAGAACGACTTTTTGACCTTAGCACATGGCTGCAGTAATTAGGAGCAGATGAATTATGTTTATAAAATCAGGAGAGGCATTCCCCTTTTCCCAAAGTGTGAACAAGCCTCAAGGCATCATGAAGTACAGGCTGGGTTTCAAATACAGTGGGAACCTGAGAGGCCTGAAGAAACACAGTGTCCAAATAAATTTGACCTGAAAAGTAGAATGTAAGCAAACAAGTTTACAAATTTTACAGCAGTAGAAAGGTTTCTCCATTACACCCAGACAGAAGCTGTTCAAGAAAGCTACCTCCAGCTATAGTGATTAGAGCAAAACCTTGGAAAGATTTGATTACATCAAAAGATAATAGAAAGGCTCAAATTATAAACAATTCAAATAGCATTTGATATTTATTATGTCTTGGGAGAACTGAAGCAAAGAAAGGAATCTGGATTATAATGCAGAATGTGTTAGAAATCATAAACTAAGTCATCAGCATTGCAATGCCTACACAAATGGGACATCTGACCTGAAGGTCAAGGAAGGAGAATACTGTTGGGTTTATATATTTATATTGTTAATTTTATGTATTTATATATATATGTTGGTCTAAATTGGAGAGGTATCAATTTGATAGGTGGACCACTCGGTGGATAAAGAACTGGTTGAATGGCTGCACACAAAGAGTTGTGCTCAATGGCTCAATGTCCAGCTGGAGACGAGTAATGACTTGTGTCCTTCAGGGACTGATGTTGGGACCAGTCTTGTTCAACATCTTTGTTGGTGACATGGACAGTGGGACAGTGCACCCTCAGTAAGTTTGCCCATGACACCAAGCTGGGTGGTTCAGTTGATACGCTGGAGGGAAGGAATGCCATCCAGAGGGACCTTGACATGCTTGTG
>JANRGW010006466.1:0-43243 GCA_024733675.1 Psilopsiagon aymara
GGGAAGAGGGAGGGTAGTTTCCATGAAAGGAAAACCAGAACCAGGAAGGTGAAGAGAATCAGTCTTTCAAAGTAATTAAATTTTATCTACTATTCTAGTATTTCCTTGGCTGTCATTCCACATATCTTTAAAGAGGCAGAAGACTGAGAATATTCTTTTGTTACCTACATATATTAATATCTATGCCTATAAAAGTCAGAACTATGCTAAAGCAATTTTTTTCTGTTGCTAACTACTTTGGGTTCCAAATAGTCACTTTGGTTGCTAGCTACAGTCAGGGTTGTCTGTTTGGGAGCAGACAAAGCAGCAGAAATCTTGCTTCTATATCCAGTAGGGGTATGCTTGAAGTAGGTGGACTACAGCTAGAGTAACATTGTCATTTTCTTCTGGAGACGTATGTCTAAGTGACACAGTATAAATATATTGCAGAATTGATAGACTTGCTGGGAAATGGCACATGCATAAGTAGGCTCAAGAGCTAACTCACTGCTGATAGGAGTTTGGCAGGTATGATACTGGTTTGAGGATCTTACTCCCAAAGCAGCACTAACCCTGTTGGATGCGTTCTCATGTTTTAATGTTCCAGATGCCATGGCGTCTGCATGGGCTATTCTACAGCTTGAGAGCCACCTCATTTACCTCCTTTATTTATTTCATCCTAGCACTCTTGTCATCCTCAGATCTCCCTCTCCTCCTTGGCATTTCACTCTATCAGCTGTCCCTAAGCCACTGAGCCTGTGCCTAGCACAGAGACAGGTAGCAATGCTGTCTGCAGGAGGCTACTGCCACTTCATCCACCTGCATCTGGCTCTGGTCATTCTCTGATGATAGCCCCACACTAGTAGAAGCAACAGTATGTTGGTCTGCTGAAATGCTGCTATGAAATACTACATAAACAAGACATGGGTCTGATAATGGCTTGGTCCTATGAACTATGTTGGCTTAGGTAAAACTGCTTTTTTTCTTTTTTAATTTCTTTTTTTATCATTTATTTATTTATTTATTTATTATTATTATTATTGTTATTTCTTTTTTTTTTTTTTAGCAAGGTGCCACTCCAAAGAAAACATTTTGGCTTGTTTCTCTTATGGTGTCAGAGTTTCATCTTAAATGGTAAAGGGCAAGAGTGTACTTTCAGACCCACTTTCCTCCCTCCAAAGAGTGCTCAAGGGCTGTTTGAACTGATCACAATATAATTGTTTCTCTTTGCTCTGACATTAGGGAAGGGGGTTGGAAAAATAATGGTCACATCTGCAGGTGATTCACTACTGAGTATGAGAAAAAATGTGGGGTTTATAGGAGGGCTGTGAGACACGCTGAGAAGCTTGTCCTACTTCATCAGTGTTCAGTCTCATAGCACTTTAGACTTAATATCTAAGTGTTCATTTGCATAATGCTGAAATACTGCTTCCTTTCTAATCTAATCTAGCTAATGCAATTGCTTAAGCTTATGCAGCCTGGCTTCTCAGTAGTCCTTGGCCTCACTGTTTTCCTCATCTATGAAACATTGTTGTTAGAGCAAATGAAGAAGTGGCAGCTGTTTGCATCAATAAAGCTAATGAAATGCAGGTATTTCACCAATCTCCACAGCACACAGCAGGCCAAATTTAGCCAAGTGCAGCTTCTAGCAAGTAGCTGAGACATCTAAGTCTTTTTTCTGGTGTAAACATGGTTGCATTTACACCCGAAACATGAGCTGATTGCAAATAAGTGGAGCATGGGTGGATGTAGATTTCTGTAGTAGCAAGTCTTGCGTGAATTTAAAATGTGGTCAGTTGGTAAAAGTTGACATTAAGAAGTGTATAGTCGACGTAAGAGCATTGGTAGTGAAAAAACAGCCATCAGTGAAAAGAAATGATGAAGCATCCCATTCCTAAACCTTCACCCAATTTAATTTATACAATCTGCCATGGTCTCAGCTTTAAGCCTGGATTAAAGCCCCAGATTTAGTGCTAGGATAAACTGAATTCTGTGGGAGTTGTACCCATTCACACAAACACAGAGTTTGTTCCTGTAGAATAATAATGTGCCTTTTTGCTGATAATTTTACCATTTGAATGCCAAGTTACAGTCCAGAGATGCTTGCTTCCCTCAGTGTAAAACTGGCACCTTCAAGTGCTCCTATGCTCTGGCTGGTTTGATGTATTGCATCGCAAGCTTTCAAAAAGAAATAAAGGAATGCCTTCAGCGTTTTGCCTGGATCATTTCCCAGTCACACAGTGCTCCTTAGCAGATGGCTACACCAGCTCCACTACAGTCAGCAGCAATTTCCTTACTATACCCATAGTGAGGCTAGCAGAGATGTAACTATTCTGTGCAACTATCACTGAGGTACTGATATCAGTGGGAGCCTACACAGCTGTACAGCTCAGCCTGTGTCAGCCAGAAGGGATGGGGATGAGGGATTAACATATAGAAGCCAAGCAGTAGCACCAACAGTGAGACTCAATATATTGGAATGATTTAGCTTTGGATGGTTTTATTTATTTTTTATTTAGCTTTTTAAATAAAGCTTCTCTCACTCAGCCGAGCCCATTACCTCCTATGTTCTTTCCTCTGCGGCTTAGGGTTCCATGTGTTCAGCTTGCATGTTTGTTTTGCCTACATGGGACAGCTGCATCCAGTACAGTTTTGCCTGTTCAGGGCTTTTATTGCTTTCAGTTCAACCTTTTTCTCCTTCACTTAGCAAGTCATTTCGGAGAAACATATAGATGTAAGGGTGAATTTGCTTGTTTATTTTATGTACATGTCAGAGCACTTCCATTACTTTTGAACATTTGCTTGCTCACTGATCCTATAGATGATAACTGCACCTGACATTTCATATTTTCCTTCTAGCTGGGTTTCTGAAAAAACTTTTGAGAGCATTAACATGAAAATGACAGGAGCAATCCCTGCAGTTCTCTTCATTTTCCGCTCTCTGCAGTAAAAGAACATCCTGCACTGCTTTGTTTTTCAGATTGATGGCTTCCTGACGCTTCTGTTTGGCCTTGCTAGCATTAATACCCTTACAGTAATCAGTGTGACACGCTACATCAAGGGCTGCCATCCTGAGAAAGGTAAGGAATAACCTGCCAGGAGTAACTGAGACCCCCAGTTCTGCTTTGTGCCTTGTGTAAATCTGTGTTTCTGTCAGTCACAGGCTGTATCAAATACAAATTGCCTGCACTGGAAACCAGAACATAGCACCGTCATTTGCATTACAAATGTGTTTGCATTGAATCCTTCGGAATCAACCCCAGTAAGAGACAAATTATTACTACTACACTTTGATCACCATGGGCTAAATCCAGCCTTGTGCTAAGGAAACCACACATCCTGCTGACGCTGTGTAGTCTTCAAAATGCAACCTCAGTAACTTCTAAGTGATCATTGTCTAGATCATACTGTAAGCAGTGAATTTCATCTTCTGTGAGATGATGTTTGGGAAGAAGTTTCCAGTTGTTGATAAGATCTTTGGTTCGGGAGAGGCTACACATACAAACATTTTCAGGCTTCAGGGTGTTTTACCAGGGTTTGTGCACAGCAGGCTTCATGGGCTGCTCTAGGTGGTGCTGGGAACTTTCAGTCTGTACACCTTGCCTCCAGGTTTTGTAGCAGCCTTCCATCCCCACATGCCACTAACCAGTATAACTTCACAGAAATGCTGAGGAACAAAGTGGTAAATGCTTCATCCCTGGCAGTGTTTAAGGCCAAGTTGGACTGAGGCCTTGGCCAATGTATTATAGTGTGAGGCACCCTTGCCTATGCGAAGGGGGTTGGAACTAGATGATCTTGAGGTCCTTTCCATCCATAACCATTCTAAGATTCTGTGATGTGTAAGTGCTTCACACATAACCAAAGAAATGGCCACAATGTATGGCAAGAGCAGGACAGATTAAATATTGTGTACCAAATGATATTCTAGCTTAACCTCAGCTGACAGCTCAGTACCACACAGCCATTTTCTCACAACACCCACCTCTCCCCCCCGTAGGATGAGGAGAATCGGAAGAAGGCAAAACTCGTGGGTTGAAGTTGAACAGTTTAATAATAATAGGAAAGAGAAAGAGCAATAAATCCCAAGAAACACAAGTGATGCACCATAAAATTGCTCAACCTCACACTGACTGATGCCCATCCCATCCCTGAGCAGTGATAGGTGGCTCCCAGCCAACTCCCCCAGTTCATATGCTGAGCAAGATGCTCTATGGTATGGACTATCCCCTTTGTGTTCAGGTCAGCTGTCCCAGCTGTGTCCTCTCCCAAATTCTTGTGCACCCCCGGATTACTCACTCACTGGTGGGGTGAGGAACAGGAAAGGCCTTGAGTCTGTGTAAACACTGCTCAACAATAATGAAAAGGTCCCTTAGTTATCAACACTGTTTCTAGCACAAATCAAAAACATAGACTCATGCTAGCTACTATGAAGAGAATTAATTCCACCCCGGGCAAAACCAGCATAAATGGCTAGTGTGGTTTGAACTTCTAGTATATTTTATCTTTTTTAACAGGGAAAAGAAAATCCTCTGATTTTAGACTCAAATTGTTCGTTTCTATGTAAAATTTAACATACAACTGTTTCCTGCTTTTTACAAAATGGTAAAACATAAGTCTGAAGTATAATTTGCTAATTCTGCATTGCACAACGAGCATATTGTCTCCTGCTTTAAAGCCATTCATTTCCAATGTTCACAAATGGGCTTGAGCACAAGCCTGACAGATGCCTTCAAATTTCAGCTTTCCTTATGAATATGCATCATTATTTATTCTTTTTTTGTCTTATTTTTAAATAGCTGTATTTTCCTTATTATCTGTTGGTATAGGAAAGCATTTAGATTTCAGAGATACATTTGCCTTTCTAAATACTATTCTTTAACCAAACCATGCCATTGCAGGTCACTGCATCAGCAACAGCAGCATGACGGTGTCTCTGGTTCTCATTTGGGTTGCAGCTTTCTTCTGGTCAGGAGCCCCATTACTTGGCTGGGGCAGTTATACAGGTAACAGGTATCTTTCAGTTCTACCTATTCAGCACCTATCCACTTAACTGGACAAAGATTCTTACCTTTGTTTCTTGCTGTTTGTGATAAACCAGACCAATTATCAGTGGAACCAAGAGAATCACTCATTGTTCATGACATATATGCAGTGTTGCCTCCTTTGGCATCAGCTATGAAGAGATTTATTTTTGTCTTTAAAGATATCACAGGAAATACTTGGACCAAGTGCATATTACCTGTGAAAAAAAGAGAGGCCAGAAATATTTGGCATGGTAAAGCAATGAGATAAAGGAAACTATCAAAAGACATCCTTCAAAAACTGTCAAGTTTAGGAAGCTAGAAAAGAACACAGGTTTCAGCAAGTTAAACTTGCAACTATACTAAGACAAGTCAGAAAGATCTGGTGGAAGTACTTGTTGAAAATATGAAAATTGTAACAAAACAACGGAAGAAAAATATGTCAGAAAGTCTGTCAGTCCAACAAGTGATTAGGGTGGAAGATAAGGCCATAGTAAAAAAGAAGGGGGGGAAGGAAATATTTTGAATAGTGACCATGCGGTAATTCAATGGCTAAGACACATTTCCACAACAGAAAATTTCTTCACAAGAAAAAATTGGAGAAATTGCTTCACATTAACTCTCAAAAAATTCAAGCAAACAAATATCTAGGAACAAATTGTAATGATACAGGAGTCCTAACAACTTAAATCTTGTGAATGAAAATGTCCAATTGTTCAGTAGTTACATGTTTGGATCCTGCAGGCATCTGAATTCTTTGAGAAGTCATGTAATCTGTGAAGACTTATTAAAGCAGCTATATGAATATACCTTCTTATCAAACATGAAGGTTTGAGGCATCTTGAGACTCTTGAAGTTTGGGTGTGAGAAAAGCATGCATTTCTATGATTGGCTGAATCATCAATCCTAACCAAACCAAAATGTTATCAGGGTATTAGGCTCAATGGATGTTTTGTTTGAAACCAAACCACTCTGTTTATTAGATACTTATGCTATTTATGCTACATATATGCTTTGGCGCTATTGATGTGTCATAAACTTGGAGGTGTTGGACTGAACATTTCCTGTGTATCTTCTAGCAATCTGTGTTTTCTTTTTACATTTATCTTGTTAGCTCTTCATTTGTTGAAGCATTTCAGGATTTCTGATACGCCTTTTTTGCCTTACATTACAGACAAGGACTTCTTTGACATAACTGCATTATCAGGGCATCCATCTGCCCCCATAGACTCTGTTTGTACTTTGTGTTCAATTCCCTGACAGTGGTCCTCAAGACCACTTCTAGCAGCACTTTTCCCTACCAATCATAGCAGTTTTAGATTTCTGGGCTGACACTAAACTCATTCCACTGAGGCTATCCGTGGAGATGTGGGTGCTGAGCAATGGCAAGTCCAGCAGCAGGTGCTGGCAGACCAGGACCTTGCTGATTTTTGGAAATGCCACTTGCCAGTATCCCTGCGGAGAGAGGAAACAGAGCTCCAAATTCTGGCTCACAGAAAATGGGCAGGATTTTCTTCATGTCCTCTGGAGGCTGTTTTCAGTTTTCAGTCAAAAAGCTTTGGAAACCAGAAACCTGGAATTAAGCCAGATTTTCGGGTTATCTTTTTTAATATTGGTCTACTGATGAAAAAAACAAAGGAGACAAAAATCTATTTCTGTTATTGAGCACATCCAGACAGCAGCACCTAAGGCTTTTGGTGATAAAAATACCAAGCTCTGTTTGATGAGAATCATAAAAAAGATTTTAATCTTTTGCTGCTTTAACTCATCCTCTCTAAACCTATCACCTGTGAGGAATTAAGGGATTTTTTAAGGTTGTGGGGGTTTTTTTCTTCAGAATTTTCACTGGGTGTCAGTGATTTTTCGTATCTCTGGGACTTGTTAATACTTGACTTACATAACTTTGGGTCATGCTTCAGCTATTTGTAATTCAATTTCCTGTAATAGCTGTCTGAAAATCAACACCGAACAGTTTTTTCCACTTAAAAAGAGAAATTAACAATTCACAATCTATAAAAAACCTCTAATGCTATTGAACTAGAGTTTTCTATCAGGAGACATTTGCAAACACATTAGAGGGTCTAAAGAAGCCATAAAAGCATTTAAGCAGAGGCTGGACCTTATTCCCACTTCCTTTCCCTAATGTACCTGATCAGCTAGTGTCCTTTTGTAAATCCCACTAGCTGCAGATCCTCTAATATGCCCAACTTCCTTTCTAAAAGCCTGCAGATCCTTTGTAGTTGCAGAACTGTATGCTTCCCATTTAATAAAAGGTCTCATACCTTTCTAAGTATTCATGAATCTTTATCATTAGCTGTAGCAATTTGCTTTCATGGCTCTCAAAAATTTCATTGCTTTTTTGTTTCTATTAAAAACCCTTCAATATTTTTATTTCCTACTTTGCTAAGTAAGTAGTGACTTTTTATATTGGGTATATTGTGTCTTCTTAATTGCTTGTTATGCTATTACAGTGCTCATGTTAGGAAGTTACTATGTAGATGATGATGACAAGTAGGAGCAGATAACACACAAGTATATCAAACCTACTGAATTATTACCTTTTTTTTTTTTTAGTTATGCACGACAGTTTGCTATCCAGAAACAACAGCTTGTACATTATGTATTTACACTGGAATACTAAACTGGACAGAACAACAGTAGGCATTAAATCTTCTTAGGGTCTTGCTGGTCTTGAAAAATTGCTTATGTAGGAAATTATGTCACAGCTCATTAAATCATAAAGATCAATCCATTCTTTAGTGCTTAAAAGAAATAAAATCCAGCATTTGAACTGGTAAATTAATCACTTAAAAGCAGATAAAAGTTCTGAAAATGCTAACCAACTTACTCTTTTCTTTCCAGATCGAATGTATGGCACATGTGAGATAGACTGGGCAAAAGCCAACTTCTCTACGATCTACAAGTCCTACATTATCTCCATTTTTATCTGCTGCTTTTTTCTACCTGTCACTGTCATGGTCTTCTCATATGTGTCAATTATCAATACTGTCAAGCTAAGCCATGCGTTAACAGGACTGGGTGATCCTACAGATAGACAGAGGAGAGTAGAGCGGGATGTCACCAGGGTGAGTTTGGGTTTCATGTTGGGTGGGATTTTTTTCAGTGAAATCTATCTTCCCAAAAAATGGCCTCAATTAGAACATGAAAGAAAAAAACCAAAACAGCAGCATTGCATTTCTCTATAATCTCTAGCAACAGATTCTGAACTCAGTGAAGAATATGAGGTTTGTTGAAAAGTAACCTGCACTTGGCTCATACTGGTACCACATCATATGAAAAATAATTTAAGTATAATAGGAGTGAGTTAGACAGTGCAAAACAAAAATTTGGTTTGGCATATGTTCTTTTCTGTCAGAAGTTCTGAGCACACACAGAAGTTACAGTGGAGCTTTCAATTTACTCATCGTCAACATCAGTCTACCCAAAACCTTCTGGATTCACATAAACAAGCAGGGGACTGTAATTATTTTCATTAGATGACACATTACTTAAGCACATGATACACAGCTTCCATGTCTGCCTGGCTCCATCAAATCCAACCTTTTGTTTGCCTGTATTCTGCTGTGAGCCATGTATTCAGGATGAGCTGAACATCTCCCTTCCAGCCAAGTGTCCAAGCTACTATACCCACTGTATCACTTCCCTGATAGTCTTCCAGAACAGATTTAATACTGTTTTTCTTCTGTTTTTTAGGTTTCTATTGTGATTTGCACAGCCTTCATTATTGCATGGTCACCATATGCTGTCATCTCTATATGGTCTGCCTATGGTTACCCTGTGCCCAATCTTACCAGCATCCTTGCCAGTTTGTTTGCTAAGTCTGCCAGCTTCTACAATCCCATTATCTACTTTGGAATGAGCTCCAAATTTCGGAGGGACATTTTCATCTTGTTCCATTGTGCCAAGGAAGTCAAGGACCCTGTGAAGCTCAAACGTTTCAAAAACCTCAAGCAGAAACAACAAGAGCCCTCTCAGAAAGAAGAGAAGTATGCAAGAGAAATGCACCCCGCACCAAGCCCTGATTCTGGGGTGGGAAGTCCAACCAACACCCCTCCTCCAGCAAACAGGGAGGTGGATATTGGTATTTTCGATACACCGTCTAATAACCCTGATATTGAATGTGATAGACTGTAAGTTTTGCTGCCACTTCACACATGCACCCACTTTATGTTCAGGAAGACCCTCTTCAGATCCGTGCTAGATTTCCTAATTCCCAGTCTGTCTGTTTCTTGCGATAGCACTGATGACTCTGTGACTCAAGCAAATCAGACAGTAAAGTAATATTTTCCTTCTAAGTAGGTACAAAATGTCATGAAGCACATTACAATGTGTTCCAGCATACTCAGTGTCAGACACGTTTGATTTTTTCACGCGTGCAGGAAAAGGAAAACTGATTTGCAGAAATCATACATAAGCGAGCAAAAATTACTTAAATTGCAACCTAAATATGAAAATAACTATCTTGCTGATCTGCAGAATTATTTCCATCTTCCCTGACCCTCCCAGTGAGCATGGCCTGGCTGTAGCATTCAGTCAGGAAAGCTGGCCTTTAATTTTACTGATTTGCCTCCAAAGTGGTTGTTTTTTTACCAGACTATTAAGGTGGAGCAAGAGATGTTGTACAAGCAATGAAACGAAAATCACAGAGTTTTTAAGAGTACTGCCAAAGTATGGCACCAGAGCTATTTACAAAATATAATCCAGCACTTCATTGCTACTTCTCAAGAAAGATTTTATACCTGCCTGTGGGTAAAAAATGACTTTTAGGTAAATGTAACTGAGTGGCAATTAAGAATACTGATTTAAGTAGCTAAGATGTAGGCTTAAATCTGTAGCAAGTCTATCAGATGTTATAATAGACAATTATTCCACCAATTTTATTGTACAGAATCAAAGTGAGGAGGTGTATCTTCATAATTCCCCATCTTGGAAATTAACTGCATACACAAGAGACTTCTGTAAAAATGTCTCTGCTGTAGCTGTGGAAATCGTGGATTCATTTAGTGCTGTTTGCAAGTTAAACACGGAAAAAAAGAAGGAAAAAAAAAAACATAAAAAGAAAAAAACAACAAACCAACAAAGCTGGTTGCTGACCTCACTGCTATTTATGACTTTACGGAACCTCCCTGTCTCAGTGTGCTAAAACGTTGTTTCTTTACAAGTGTGCTTTTCCAGATGTGTCTCTTGGGAAAGTTACAAAGAGTCCACCTTCATCTCTCTCATTACTCTATTTGCTTTGAGAAAATCACCTGTGTTTGAAGTTAAAAACAAATAAACATTATAAGCAACAGTGGGGAACTGTGTTTTCTTTCCTGGCCACACATCTGAACTACGGGAGTATTAATTTTTATGGAAAATTTTAAGATATGGGTGCTATTTCATTACCATAAATAATTAAAAGCAAATAAGTAAACAGTTTGCTTTCAGATAAAAGTGTATGCTGTAGCTGCAGAAATATATTAAATCATTTAGGGCAAAATCCTGTCGTAGGCGGGTGAAGCCAGGCATGCCTAGTTAAAGCTAATGCCCAGTTTTGAAAGCTCCTACATGTAGCACAAAATCTACCTTGGTAACCGTGCTGGACTGAGCCTTCTCACTGCTGAAAGTGCTTGGGTTTCCCTCCAAAGAAAGAGAAAGGTCAGGCATCCCCATCAGATATGGTTCTCAGAAGTAACTTCAGGTGTGACATAAACCTGTCCATACACCCTTGATAGCTATAGGTGCAGGCTAGCTTTCAATCTGTTTTCACTAATTCACAGATAACTAGGGAGAACGCTTGCCCTGCTGCACTGAAGCAATGCTGTTGATCTGCAGGATTCAGACTCTGATTTAGATGTGAAAAGGCCAAGAGGAAAGGCAGAGCAATGAGGCCACTTCTCAGAGTGTCCCCAAAAGAGGGCCAGATGAAATCTCCACTAATTCATTGAGCATGCATAGTAAGGTTAGACTGGAGAAGACAAGGGGGTAGTAAAAATGAGCTAGAATAGAAGCAAAGCTGAGGAAAAATATAAAAGGAGGAGAACCAGATAAGCAGGAGAGCAAGGAGCCAGGAACCACAGGATACCTGCCTGCCGAATGACAACTAGAAACGGCCAACACAGAAAATACCTTGACTGGGCCATGACAGACCTCCCTTCTGCAAGGTGTATGGTGACAGTCCTTTGGATATATGGCAACACTATGGGACTACAGGACTGTAGAGCAGAATATCTGTGTTTTCAGGCTACAAAGAGGATGGATGGCTTTGCAGGCACCAGTCTGTGCTCCTGGTTCAGTAACAACAGGAGTACATTTGCCGCTCCACCTTGTGTGAAGGCACACAGCATAGGCTTGCTAATAGGACCTGGTTATTCTACGAACTCTACTGGGTGCCTTTTAAAACGTGTTTTGTATTGAATGGATTAGTGTCAGCACAAATGAGATCTCTTGACTATTGCTAGTTTCCAAACGGTCTCTTATCATGAAGTAGGAGAACAATATTTATTAAGGTCTTTCTCCTGTTGGCATAGAAATTCTGTCACATAGGAGTCTTCTGTCTCTCTTTCTCAGCCTTGGATGTTACTGTGAAATTTCAATTGCTGAGGTTGGTTTTATGTATGACACATTAAACCAAGTAGCATCATCTGGCAGAAGGCAGTAGGCCAGGAAATTTTACCGTTTCCAAAGGATGCTGTCAGCATTTGCTGAATTGTTCCAGCAGGATCTTAGAGGTTAGCCTTCTTTAACCCTAGATGGAAGAAACCCAGCCAAAGAAACCTTGTTAGTGTTCATTATCCATTTCTGTATTCACAGCCCTGCTGGCATCATTAAAGCACTCAAGAAAAAGTAATGTGCCTGAGTATAGTAAAGTCACTCTGCAAAAAGCTTAGATCCCTTAAGCCACCATTTAAAATATGCCATTAGCTAGTCTACATACTCATTTCCAAACATTTCCCTGCTGTTTTGATTAGCTATTGATTAGTACACTTAGCAGGTGGGTTCTTAATGGCTATGCAATTCATGTATTTACAGGTGTATAAAAATCTCATCAGCTCTTATTTATTTCTTATTATCTATATTATTCATAATTATTTCATATCAGTATTATACCATAATCACTGCAGTTATTAATACTCACATGTTCAACTTGGCCATGCAGGTGGATTGTTACTATCTATGTCACTGACACACTCTTCCACTTGGGCTACACAGTTTGAATAACCATGTTAACCCAGGATTACTTCTGTTCAATTTCCGCATTTGAAAATAGCCACCCCTGGTTTGGGGGAAGGGGGAAGTTATAGCAATTAATCATTCACTAATTCATGCCAAGAAAATCTTTCGGTCCTGCATTTCCCCTCCTGGCATATTTGTCAAACTGAAAATTCTTTAGGGTGTCAGCACATTGAAATACATAATTTGACATTTCTAATAGTAACATGAATAACTTGAGTGTGTAGTTGTAGGGAGTGGGTCAACTTCTGCAGTCCAGTCCCTGTTCTCAGTGTTATTATGCCTTTTTATCTTTTTATCTTATGACTGATGTAAAAGTATTTCTTGCAGCAGAGACCAGAAAATAAGAAATCCTCCTCCACACCACTCAAAACAGTGATTTTATCACAGTGTGAACTACTCAGGCTTGCATCGCCTTGCAGGCTCTCTCTTCACCCATATTCATTCCATTCACCCTTTATTCTTTGCTACACAGACTGACAGGATGAAATACAATATGATAATAATACAGTATGATAATAATACAATAATGATACAATACAAAGTGTACCCATCCAAGCATGGCCTATGGTTTGGCATTTTCTTCAGGAGAGAAAGATGAAGACAAAATCCCTTCCCTAGATTAAGGCTGAACCTTGCTCTCCTCCTTCCCTGGTGAATGCTCTCACCCCAAGAAAAAAAGAAAAATATGGGTAATGCTACCAGGTCTGTGTTTTCAACTATCCTGAAGATAAGCCACCCTGGTGAGCCAGGCTTTTGCACAATGCTATGTGTGTCCCTCTGCCTACCTCTCAAACTGCTAAAGGCTTGGAGTCAGAGCTTTTCAGTATATCAACAAATGCAAAAGATTTTTTGCAAGCCCTTTGGGAACTCTGCAGATCAAAGTGAACATGACTGCAGGGTCAAATGGTTCTTTATCTAGTATGTAGTCTGAAGTGCCCAATTCCTGTCTGCAGCAAAGAGTCCACAGTAGCTGGCCCCTAATCCCTTCATGTATTCATGATTTATGAATATGAAAAGCTGCAATACTGTGAAACTGAGAAAAAAAAAACAAAACAAAACACAAACCGAAAACAAAATTAAACAAAAAAAGGAAAAAAAAAAATACAAAAAAAAAAATCCACCAAAATCCAAAACAAACTTCCAAGGTCCTCATGAATTAGGTGATTCCAGATGAAGCAGCCTAAAAGCTGAAAACAGGATCTTCTCCAGAAGAACAGAGTGAAGGTACTCCTGGATAAATGTATACACAGGTTGTACAAGAAGCATCAGAGTGCCTGAAAGACTCACAAAACTTCATGTGCCCACATTCAGATGAAGACAGGTAGTTAAATGAATTGCACTGACTGTGGGAGAGAAAAGAAGCCTGTCACCTGGGCCTAAGTTTTGTCTACAGCTTTGAGTACACAAATACATATTTAATGCATACTTCCAAAAGTCCATTTTCTGGGTTGGAAATGATTTTTTGGTAATCTTTCTATATTACAATAGCTCTTCATAAAAGAGAAGCAAGGCTGCATCCTTCTTGATGTGCAGAAGTACAGGAATAAATTTCAGATTCAAAAGATGTCCAAATAGTATTCCATTAAGAACACAGAACAGTAAGAAAATTACTAAATGCAAATAATCTGAATAATCCAATTGCTAACACAAAAATCAGAGCCATACTGAATGATATAAATAAAAAATAAAAATAAAAAAAAAACAAGCCAAAACCAACTACCAGCTGTCTGTGCCAATAACCATCATCTTTGATGCTCAATGACTGAGACAAAAGTCCTTTGGGGATAAGAAACACATAGCATTTGATTATGCGATAGGATGCAACCTAGTAAAATGGGAGAGGAAGAAGATCACTGCAATAAACACCCTCCCTCACATTTGACAGCCTCTGGTAGCCCTTGCACACCAGGCAGCCTGGCTGCTGGAAAGAACCACCACCAAGGCAAAGTGGGGATGATGCTGGAAAGTGCACATGTGGCTAGAGGAAAATCTGGTGGGGCTTGAACAAGGTTAGAGCAGGCTACCCAAGCAGAAGGCACCCCTGCAACATCATAGAAGCATAGAATAGTTTGTTTTGGAAGGGACCCTCAAAAGTCATCTAGTCCGATATTTGAAAAGGAAGTATGAAGTCAAGAGTAATGCTTGGCAGCAGAGAGCCAAAGCATGTCTTGGTGGTGACCTGCAAAGCCTTACCATGCAAAGATAAATCTCAAATTAATTCATATCATATAATGTTCATACCGACGAATGGGGAAAAACTCAGTGAACTCAGGGCATGCTTCATACCACTGGCAAACTGCCGTATAAAATGAACAAAACTAAGTTTTCTGAGAACAAGCTAGCCAATCCCTGGGATAACAGATGGATATACATGGATTTAAAGTGAACGGAAGAATGGGCGTTAGCTCATCCTTCACTGATACTGTGTTACCTGACAATCCATCCCCCAGCTTCCTTTGCTGAAAAGCATTCAAGTACAGCAGCAATCATGTGTCCTTTCAGAAAAAAAATGGTTCTGGGCAAATGACCAGGTCAAGAATTGGAAAGTTTAATTCCGAACTCTGGAGATGACACTCATATATCCCCACACTTCAGAGGGCCTATTATCAGACCATTCCCCATCCTTGGACCCATGGCAAGAGAAAACACTCACAGAAAGCTAATACACTTTATTCTTTGAAACATGCTGTACACACTCTTAGAAAGATAACACACCTTAATGTGATGGCATGGAAAGGGAGTCCAATGGAGAGAGAGTAAAGCTTTGTGAAAGTCACTGATCACTGTCTGACTATGAAGGTGCAACACCATCTTGGCAGGTCTAGGAAGACTCAGATCAGCCATGAAACATACAAAAAGACGAAGAAAATGTGCTACCAGGACAGCAAAATTGCTTTGCTTTCCTCATATTCCACTTTTTCCTGGGATGACAAAATCCACCAGATTCATGCTAGCATCTGCAAGGACCAGAGGTGTAGCACAGTATATTTGCCCTGTGGGTGCAGGTTAGACCTCTGTCTGGGGAGCTGTTGCCTATTAGGTGAGCTACAATACTACTTGAACTGGCCATCTTTTCTCTGGGAGACATATGTCACTGCTAGACTTCGGCTTAATTCACAAGAAGTTCTTGAGCATTTCAGCTTCTGAAAGAATTCAGAGCTTTTACAAGAGGTAGAGCACATGGGTTCAGAAAGTGTGGGAAAAGGTGACTCTCTCAGGGGGCTGTGAGGAAAGATCAAACTAGCACTAGGATAGTTAGTCAGGTATGCCTGCAAATACAGTAGCCAAAAACCTTAACATCACAACTTACAGCTGGTAAGAGCAAGGTTTTATCAGCTTCTGGGCTGGAACAGTGTTTAGCAGACTTGAGTCTTCCTCAAATTAGTTTAGACTTCCTGTTTGCTTATGCTCCGCTCACTTGCTCTGTGTAATGGTTACTGGTGTCCACCCATATGCCTCTTGATTTACTGTGACCCTGAGGAGAAACAGCATCCCAGTTTCACATTTCCAATCTAACAGAAAACCTACATTTCAAATTTCATGTTTGCATTCTGTTTTATTGCCACATCCCATATTATACCTAATAGGCAGTGTTGATAGGTGCTTTGGCAAGAGATAAGGAAGAGCACAGCCAAAACCCAGGAAGTTAGCACAGGTGAATACAACATCAAAACACTTTCCAATAAGAATTCTTACCGTGAAGCAGGCACAATTTTTCCCAATTGCTTTTCCACATGCAACCTACTATTAGTAAGGAGTGTCACTATGGAACAGTGAAACCTGGGGAGTTCACAGAATGTTAGCTTTAACCTGTTCTGCCCCTGAAGAGCCCTTTAAGCATTTACCACACTAGCAGCAAAAAATAGGCCTAGCACATGTGTCAGAAAAGCCACTACCAAGAGCAATCTCTCTAAAATCCTTCTCCAAAGTCAACATGCATTGGGGGCCATTCCCCCTTTGCAACCATACGCACAATAAATTTGGTATAATGATTTTAGTTATATTGCCACAATCTACACCAGGGATGATACTACTGGCCTCATCAAATTATATTCTACAATTAAGACCTACTCAGTGAATCTGCTCAATAACCTAAAGACTCTTCTCTGATGCCTCCATCTGCGAAATCTGGAATTGTACTTCATCCAGCAAGCTCAGTTGCAGTTCAGTGGGCACAGTCAGGGCTAAGGATGCTTAACATATGGTGTCTCAGCTGTAGATTCCAAAGGTTTTTAATGAAGACGACATGCCTCAGCTGCCCCTAATCCTGAAGGATCTGTGTTACGGTTTAAGCCTAGCTGTAGCTCACGTAATTTGCTTGCTCACTCCCCCTTCTTTCTTCCCCCCACCCCACTCCCAGGGGGAATGGGAGGAGAATCGAATGCATGTAACTCCCACGGGTTGAGATAAGAACAGTCCAGTAACTGAGGTCTAACACAAACCACTGCTGCTACCACCAGTAATAATAATGACAAGGGAAATAACAAGGGAAGAGAGTACATCCGCTCACCACCCGCCAACTGATATCCAGATTGACCCAGCAGTGAACCCCCTCTTCTGGGTCCCTGCCCCAGTTTTTACATCCTGGGCATGACGTGCTGTGTTATGGAATACCTCTTTGGCTGGTTTGGATCAGGTGTCCTGTCTCTGCTTCCTCCTGGTTTCCCCTCCTCCCTGGCAGAGCATGAGACTCAGAAAGTCCTTGGACAGAGTAAACATTACTGAGCAGCGACTAAAAACATTGCTGTTATCAGCGCTGTTCCCAGGCCGAAAGTCAAAAACACAGCACTGCAGCAGCTACTAAGAAGGAGAAAAAATGACTGCTACTGCTGAACCCCAGACAATCTGATTGCTTTCTGAATAACAGAACGAACCCGAAGCACTTCTGACATGAAAAAGTCAGATTTATTTCTTAATATAGGAACTTGCACTGAGAATGAAGTAAAATTAGTTGTAGTCTGGGCATTGGCAGTCACCTTCAGGGTTGAAATTATTTTCTCTACTTAATCACAACAGCAGGTTTGCCTCCTCTGTTGGTCTCATGGATTCGCAGCATTTCACCAACCTATCTAACCTTCAAAGAACAGAAGTATCCTGCCATCCTAACCCATGGCTGACCATAGGAAACCCCAATTTGAACTGACCGTTTTTATTCCTTAGGATAAGGACAGGACAGCAAAGCAAGTTTCTCCAGACTCCTTACAAGAATATTAGCTCATCTCTGTCTATCTATGAATCCCTGTATTAGCCCAAGATACATACTGGGGACTAAAATACCAGACTATCAGGTGCAAGGGTGCATACTCCCAGCCTCTGGCTGCTATTCAAGCCCTTCCTTGACACCTGGATAAACCTAGCAAGGATTAAATATACTCAGCAGGGCCGGAAACTAGCCTGGTCTCTGCTGCTGGTCTTCCCCTTCAGCACTGCTTTGACTGAAGTCACAACTATTTGAGGCTTTGTGAACCAGTCGTGGTCAATTTGACTTGCTCAACAACAAGCTTAAAAAACAAATAATCCAATTAATGAAAGAAGCAGAGTGTAAAAGTACTTGAAAAGGGTTGAGAGAGCCAGAAGGATCATTCAGCACATCGCTGGTGAGATGCTTCCCTCCAAACAAGGATGCACAGAGGCCCCTTGTTTGGTGGGGACAGAAGCATGGCTGCTCTTTGTACCCCAAAGTCCCTGGGACCATGACGTTCCCCTGGGACTCAGGAAACCAAGGCGGGAGGACAAAGACCCACATGCCATGCAGACATGTCTTCAGTTAAATAAACTCCAGAGATAAATGGTAACATTTGCAACTGCTGTCCACTTCCAATCCTACAACAGCGTCTCAGCAAGGGCTTATATAAAACATCCCTCTCACTCACCAACCCAGCCTTCATTAGCCAACAACAATGAAATGTCAAAAGTGATTTAAGTATATATCTTTAGCCCTGAAATAAGTGTTTGTGCTTAGGCTGAGGAGAGGGGAGAGAGGAGTGGGAAGAGGAATATTGAGGACTGTTCACAATTATTCTTATTGCAGCCACAGAATATTTGTGTAGAGCTATTCATTCAGAAAATTGTTGCTGGTAACAATGTCCAGCTGCAGAAATCACTAAATATCATTTAAAGAGAGAAGCAACTCTTCTGCCTGCCTGGAGTGATGAAAATTCAGTGCCTTGGCCCTAATTCCTTGTACCACTGCTGCAGTCCTGATCCTTCAGAAAGAATCATCACAAACATTTCCCCTTCAAATCCAGGGAAAATCCCCTCAGCCCTGAGTAGTAGCTTAACTTTGGTGTTTATGGCCACTCTGTTTTAAGACATGACTACATCTGTAAGATCAGCTGTTGAGGCACCAAGGAAAACCCAAAGTCTTCCCCAAGAGGTATGTTTGCTCAGTCCAGACCCAAGCAGCCAGAATCATCCATGTGTCCTCCCTACAGTTTATACCCACAAGTACTGAGAGACAGAGAAACAGAGGGCATCAGAGGGCAAACATCCCCTCTCCCTGCTCCACCATGCTCTTCCTTCTGTTTCTATATGTTCCTTAGAGCAGGACCAGAAAAAATCTTACCTTTTTACCCTAGATATATGGGACAGAAACCATTCTCAGTTGAAAGCAACAGCAACCTGATTAATTGTAACTCTCAAGATTCATCTACAGCACCTTAAGATGAGGCCAAATCACCAAACAAGTGAAATGTGCTGGGAGAGGAGAACACCAAGGCCGAGCCTTCAGGCACTGCAGGATGAGGTTAGTTCTTCTCATTGAAATCTTTGTGCATAAAACTGTTCAAAGACTTCTTAAAGTTTTGCACCTTAGAAACAATAGCCACACAAACAGCAATAAATTGCACACTCTTCAACAACCATTTATGGCATAGAAACTCAAGAAACATGCACACATCACCTCTGCAATCCAACTGATGGGGCCTCTGGAACTACGCTTTGTCCAACCTGTTGGTTTCCATTCTGTACCACAGTTGGTGGCAGAATTGAAAAAGAAACACCAGCGCAAGCAGTAACATCCAGTTTCTAGGAAGCATCTTTTTCATAGTAACTGACTGCATGGAGATTCACTTGCACTGTAACAGTGTCCTACAGATGAAACACCAATGACATCACATAATGTCTTCAAAAACTCTTAAAAAAAAAGTAGTAGAGAAAAGTAAATTAAATCCAGCATTTGCACTTGTTTCCTCAGCTCAAGAGGCTGCTAAGTTCTTGATCACCTGTTTCCTGAATGCTGCTTGCTTGCGTGTCACCATTTGCATGCACCACTCCTGTAGAAAAGCAGAAGTGGTGATGAAAAAAACTGGTGAGCAGAGGGCTGAACTCAGTTTTCCTTTTAATTCCATTTATTCATTGTCTTTCATTTCTTGGATATCTTAGCAGGAATCAGCCTGACTTTATGCCCCTAACTCTAAAACCGTCAGAAAGTCCAGCCTTGGAAATGTGAAACAACCTAAATGGAGTTTACTCAAAACTTCCTACATCTAAGCAGAGGTGTTTGGCAAACTGCATCTCTCACAGTAATACCAATCCCTTCCCTTTCTTCCTTGTGTGAAAAGAAACAGAGCAACATGTAGAAAGCAAACAACTACTTACAAGCTTTATCATGCCACATGCTGTCATGCATCTGAACTTCTGTAAGTATTGATGCAGAGCGTCTATACAAACTATCCCAATCCACAGCAAAGGCAGCTCGATGGCTGAAAGCCCATGAGGAGGACATGGTAAGGGGGGAGCTCAGCAAGCACAACAGGGACTGAATGCAGAACCACTGTGTGAGGTGTTCCAGGGGCCTCAACAGCCGCTATTTACAGCTCATTTGCCCTAGCAGCACTAGCTCCACCACTTCACATCAGAGCAAACAGCCAAGGCAATCAGTGAGTTGTAACACACAGTAGCATGTCATATTTAACATCACAGCTTAGTTACATTCTTTATTAGCTCACTCAGGAGGAGAATGCATCATTTTATGCTCTGCTGGCCTGACACCTTCTCTTACACTGGTGTGAGCCAGGACCATCTCCCCTGCTCCCTCTGCAAGTACATTTTGCCAGCATAACACACCAGACACCATTCTCACTCAGCATAAATGTCTTCCCTTTTGTGGTAAGGGACTCACAGAAACCACCACCAGCACTGAACAGCCTGAGATAGACTCCCCATGGAGAATTTAAAGCAGCTTTGGGCTGTTCTTGAGCTGACACTGAAGATGCAGAAACTGAACCAGGATCTGGAAGCACCAAGATATGTTTGTAGCTGTATGTCACAGAATGACTACACCAGCTCCCTGGCTTAACTTTTCTCTTACCTTAGTCATTCCTTAGTTTTCTTCCAAACCTATACTGGCACACCACAAAAACCAGTAGGATTTTGCAAACCAAGGTCCAAGCACTGACCTCATCACACAGTGCAGTGTTGCAGGTGAGCAGCAGGAAAAGTTTCCATTTTGCCTGGTCCTGAGCAACTAGTAGTTGCTAGGACTTGTATCTTCACAGCATGTATCTGCACAGCCCTGGGTACTCCTGAGGGCCATGAGAACCATGGGCATCTCTCACAGGGCTGGGAAACCCAGAACCTGCCTGCAGGCTTTGCTGTCCGGACAGAAGACACCAGTTTTCAAAGATACTTACTGAGCTGTTTGTAGAAGAGTTCCCCTAATACTATCAATCCAAAAGAACCACGGCTCTCCTACAGCAGCTTCCCTTTGCTCAGGTTTGGGAAGGTAAGGGCAGACTTAGGCCTGCTGGGGGTGGTAATCAGCAGCAGGAGATAGCAGCAATCAGCTGTGGTGGGTAATCACCTCTTATATGCCTTTGTGGATCAAGCTCTGGGAGATAGGCTACTGGTCTTTCTACATATACAGGTCTATCTCTGTATCTTCAGTAACCCAAGTACCTTTTCAAACTTGGCTCTGAAAGCTCTGTACTTCTCAGCTTTCTTTTCTGCAAAAACTGTTTGCCTTTCTTTTCTTCTGATACTTCATAAGAACATGTAATTAACTTTCCCTCTCACAAAACTATTCTTCTCTTTCTTTCATTGTTTGCCCTTTGAAAAGAGCTTTCAGAACCTAAGGTGAAAAATGTCGATTGTTAAAGTATTTTGAAAGCATTTACAATATTTGCCATAGTATAAAATACTCTGTAGGCATAAAACGTAGAGCCTTTCTTCACAATTCTTATGGTGATTTAATGCTGGCAATTATAACAATGCAAATGGTATTTTCGGCTTAACTGTGCTTGTGACTAAGCAATTTACCAGAAGTAATTTACTTAATTTGAAATCAAAATGCAGAGCTCACCTTGTAATATATGGTTGTGGCACTGGAGGCAAGGAACAGAGGATAGAGCTTATTCAGAGAGATTTATTTTTCTAACAAGATTTGAAGAGTTCTTTTTTTGCTTTTAAATGTAACAGAAAAGCAGCATTTCTTCTCAAGGCTTGATTTCAGAGAAGGATTTAAAATTGCATTGAATCTTTCTGTGGCCCTTAAAGGCATCGTAGAGGATGGCTTTCCTTTGCTATTCTATTTCTACATTACTGAGTTTATAGTTAATTGAATTGCGACAGCGTGGAGTGATATTTATGCAGATTGTCTGTTTTCTGCTTTCTTTAAGTGGAAATGAATCATGAGAAATTACTGGCTTATAAAAAAGTGTAGATACAGGCTACTGCACTGCAAAAACTTCTGTCTACATCTTTTGTCCTTTAGGGTACACTACATTGTTCTATATGGTTAGGAACACCCCAAACCACTTGATATTTGGATAAAATTGTGGAAATGGGCATAGTAAGAGTCATAGCAGCTCTTCACAGCCTGCGCTCCCCAGTCCATTTGCACACTTATTACAATAAAACCTGAGTCACAGATATCCTGAGCAGAAGGAAGGGCTGTGAGTTTCCTGCTTGAAGCCCTGCCCCACAATCCCCACTGTAGCAGGGCGGTTGGCAGCTCAGCTGCCCTGGGAGGACAATAGCGTTTCCAATGTCAGGCTGGTTCACACACAACACAGTAAACGTTTGAATGTGTTTTAGTGGCTGACAGTAGTCTGTGGCTTCAATGCCTTCACACAGCAATGAACACCTTGGTGGTGACAGTTAAAGAAACACTGGAAATCCCATCTCTCCAATCTGGCTGGAAGTGAGAGGAGCAGATGGATGGGACAGGGATGGGGAGAAGGGCAAATGCTGACACTTATACTAGTCCACTGGGGTCTGCATGCCCAAGGAAACCCTTGCATCACTCTGCACTCTCATTATATCCATATCACAAGGCCCCTAGATGCACCCTCCAGCACTTTCCTTCTGCTCCATCCCTCCAGCTGTACACTGACTTTCCACACCTATTTCCCCATTGCCTTTCCTTCCAGAGCCTCCAGCACTAGGACCCTACAATCTTTCTCCTTTCTCCTTTTATTCCCAACTAAATTCACCCTTGCTGAAACACGGGATGGACAGTCTCCACAAAGCAAACCAACCTCCAAGGAAAGTGTTGCCAACACCTGGATCCACACAAAGAGAGATTTATGTGAGTGCAGCTCCTACGTATTCCACTCCATGCTGATATCCTCATTCCTACAGAGGCACATGGACATGCAGCGCCACTCTCCCCTCCACTAGCAGGATCCCAGCTGGAGATTTAACCTCCCTGGAGGCAAATGGATCTCTGCAAGAACAGCGGGCAGAGAAACCATAGAGGGGTAAGCCACAGCCACTTGGCTGGGGGAGAGTGATGTAAGCCCTTACACAGTGAGCCTGTGCACAGGGACACATGCAGAGAAGCTTTTTGTGAACTCTGGCAAATACCTTTTTGAAAGACACATACCAGTAAAGAAAATCCATTAATCCACCCGTTAAAAACACCGGCAGTTCTGGCCCCACTGCATGTTTGGACACTACTGCTTGCCAGAGCAGCGCTCTGATTTCTGTATGTTGCCTCCAGAAACAACCTGCATTTTGAACAGTCTTTAGTTCCAAGAGCCAAAGCTAGAGAAGACAAGGATAAGGTCACAAGAGAGAAGATGCATTCAGCTGCTGGGAGGCAGCCACGAGCTATTTACTGTGAAGTAGCTTTTACTGGCATCATCGACTTGCTCTGACACCTGATGTCCTACAGAGCATAAACAGAAAACATATCAGGAAAACAGTCAGGAAGAACAGATAGAAGGCTGTTACCGGGTTTACATTTTCCAGGCCCGATTTGCAGTGAATAGTTGAGCTTTACTGCCAAGGTAAGGGGTACTGGGATCCAGTGTGAGGCCTGGTATTCTTGGCAAACTGAATTAAGAGTGGAAGGGATAGCACATGGCTTGCACTGGAAGTATGCAGATAGGGAAAGCACACTGAAAAAGCCATTTGTATTTTCTGAGGGCTGTGGTCCTCAACTGCAAATTTCAGCTCCGAATCCTGCACTGCTGAAACTTTTGATCAACAAAGAGCAATCTCCTGAACAGATGGATTTTACTTCTCATTCAAGGAGCTTTATGCTGACGAATCAGGTTTTCTGTGAGGTAGTAGAGCAATGAAATATATCCCATTTACCCTGGGAAGACTCAATCCCCACCTACACTGGATTTGAGATGAACAAAATCCATATGCTGCACTTCCTACAGACCCAGTTCTGTTCACTTGCCATACACTTGTGTTTGCAATAAATGCAAATTCTGCCAAAACCAGTTCTTAAAATTGATTTCCGTTGTGGCAGCCTCTTGGTTTCTGATAGCAGACTGGTGAGATACAAACATCGCAGTCCACCTTCATAATGTCACAGCTTTTAAAGCTGGTTACACCCCTTCAGATCCAAAGGCTTGTGGCCACAATTAGGGCAAACTCCTCCCAAGCAGCCACCCTTGATATTTCCTGATCCCAAATGTGATGAGGTTTGTTCCAGTCCCTACATTTACTGTTCATTTTATTTATGTTTCAACACAGCATTTGAGGCAGCCTCTGTTCTAAATCTGGCTTTGGGAATATAGGGCATAGGAGGTATGTATAGGTTCAGCTACATGGCAAAAATAATGAAGATTATTTGATGCCCATGAGAGCCCCCTGTTGTACTTCAAGTGCAAGTGTCTCCTCCATCTGTTTTGGTTTTCCCACAGAGATGCATATCTTGAAATAATTAAAGGAAAACAGTATCTGAACATTGCTTCTTTCTGCTACAGTCCAAGATCTATAAGCAAACCCAGCTGACTTGCTCATTCTAAGTAGTATTTGTCTGCATGCCGACAGCTAAAGCTAAATCACTGCACATTAAATCACTCTCAGAGGATACAAACACTCTTTACAGAGTAGGTACTTCTGAGTTTCCCTAAATACCTCATTACATTCTCTTTCCAAGCCTGAGTTAACTTTTCTTTATGTCTTTTAATTATTAGAGAGGCAGATGAGATTAAGAGTTTCCAAAAGTGACTGCCCAGAACTTCAAAAGACCAAACAATTCAAATAAATGCCAGTTAAAATGGTCACTGCTTAATTGGAAAAGATCAAGCCTTCCATGTATCAGTTACAAAAAAGGATCCCTTTCCCATTTCCCACTATAAACTCTGATTTTTTTGAGCCTGCCTAGTTGGGACAGAAGGCTCTCAGGTAGACCCTACTCCCAAAGGCCTGTGCTGCAGGAAATCCAAGAGACAGCGGCTTATGAGCTCCTGCTTGAACATTGCCCCCTGGCAAACGTGAAAAGACTGCTTTTGTCACCTTTTGTCCCTCCCTTCCCTGTGGGGTGAACAAAAGAACCAGGTACTTGAGTTTACTGACAGAGCCCAGCTTCTCTACTCTCAGGAAACATGGCCATTGCCGTCTTCGCTGAGAAACACCCAGTGGTCAAATTTACACAGTGTAAGGTTTGTATCCATCCAGCTAAGACAAGTACGCCAACATTATGCATTCATTTGGCCCATGAGGTCTCCTCATTCATAAAAAGTAAAAACAGATGCCTGGCTACCCAATTGCTCTAATTATTTAAAGAAGTTTCTGACGCTGGCAACAGCTACAGCATACATAATTCAGCCTCCGTACCTTTCTCAAACATGCGACAAACACATCAGTGTATTTTATATAAGCCTTCCAGGACATCAGTTATTTTATTTACCATCTATTTATTTATTTAGATGTAAGAGCTTTGAGCAGCTGAAGCCAAACAATATTAACTCCCTAGTTACCTTGCCATCCCAACTATATTTTTAACTTTCTACTATGTTTTCCCATTGCCTTGTTTTCTTCATGTTTAAATGGGTTTCAAACACAGATAACCTTATGCATGAGAATGTGTAAGTTAATATTTTATTTCACAGAATCTGAGAAATGTAGAAAAATTGCAGAATTTGAATTCCACTGTCTCTTGTTAGAAATTAAGGCTAATGTGCAACATCACTGAATAGAGCCAGCACTGCCAGGCTGTGCATGTCATCTTGGGGTGTTACAACTTGGAGAAGATTCTTCTCTCTGATTCCAGCGGTAGTATTTGGTGGAAAAGGCTTGGGGGTAATTGTTTGAGAGCAGATAATTTGTTCCTTTCTGTTTAAGCACTTGGATGTGATTAGAGGTGACATAGTTAGGTGTGATCTTGCAGAAATCATTTCATTTGTCTGTGCTTTCTGTTTTCATATGCAGAGTCAGGACTTTCTCGTACTGGCTTATTAAGCCTGCAGTGGTCAGCTGAGAAGATAGATACATTCAGCAAATTCTGCATAATGATCAAAGGCCTCTCAGCTCAGCCCTGAATCACTTTGATTCCTTGTACATTTCCTACTCATAATCTGGAAAGCAAATGATCTCTTGGAAGCAATTTATGGCCTTTGAAGCTACCCCACTATCCTCCGCTCTCACTTAGATGTTGACTTACTATGTGAACCTACTATGTAGTGAAACCTTTCTCTCTTCCTCTTTCTACAGAATTTTGACTTGTTCATGTAAATCACTGCAGAAAGGCCAGCCATCACCAAATTATTATGACCCAAGTCACTAATAAACTTGGATTGAATTTGGACACCTGAGTGCAAAACTACATATGTCTCTGTGGTGCCCTAACAGTTGTATACAGTCATGTCATTGCCGGCCCTTACCTCAGGAGCCATACCAGTTGGTGAATGTCAAACCCAACAAGTGAATTTATTTGCGATTTCCAAATAGGTGAGGTTTCCCCTATTTCATTTACCTTTGCGTTACTGCATGCAGAGGGAAGAAACGTGGAGGACCTTACATTTTTGTGTTGGTTGAAACATGTAAGCCAAATAGTTATATTAAAAACAAAAACTTGTTAAGAAAGCTGAAGTCAGATTTGTAACAAGGATTAGATTAAGTGTAGAGAGCTTTCCTCCAGTGAAGTCAGATTTGCAGCAGTTACCCAACATGGCCTTTATCCAGCTGTTACCCAGGTCAATGTTTTTTGAACAAAAGCTGTGTAACTTGAAAATTCTGCATGACAGATGATTTTACAGTGAAGATTTATTTAAGGGTCTGCGACACAGCTCCATCAGCATGTGTCTGATCTTCCAGGTCTGCTGGTACCAAACCTTTGTTTTGAGCCTTGGCTAGATTATCTCCTCTGTCTGCGCTGACATTGCTTACACGTATCATATCTCTCTCTTTCTGTTGTTTCATCTTCCAGAGTGAAGGTAATACCTGAGTAGATCACAATTCAATGCAGTCACTAAATTTTCCTCAAAAATGAAGAATCCTCTCAAACTCTCTTTGAAAGTTTTCTTTGAAAGTTACTTTGAAAGTATTTTGACACTCTAGTCTTGTTCATTAGCTGCTTTGTTAAGACATCCAGGGGACAGATTGGTGTTCTGTGTTCCTTTGCTTTCAGGCTTCATAGTACAGTAGAAATAAAGCTACTCTGCATGTCATTGTTCTCACTTAGAAATTAATAGAACGGTGATTTTGCTAAATTTTACTGATAGGAATTACTGAGTTGCTGCAGCTCTGGAAAAGAAAGGCTATAAAATGCGTCAGCCTTACTTAGTAGGTACGTATGGATATGAACATATCTGTCATGCGTTAGTAAAGACTATATCCGTGAAATTTGTCACCTGTCCTTAGTGTACATTCACTCATTTAATAATATTACCAGTGGATCCTGCTAAATCCTGCTTTAACTAACAAGCAAATGAAAATACAGTACAGTAAAACTTAAAATCTGCCACGACAAATAGTACTACCAGTTAACGTAAAACTCAAGTGGAGGCTCCTGACTAGAAATAATGGTGGAAGACATGAACACACACAGATACAGAGCATTTGTCCATCCCCTAGACAATAGTGTTCAATATCTATTGTCTTCAAACTATTGGTTTCCTGACTGCAAAGTCACCTCTTTTGTAAACAGATCTTTCTCTGTGGCAAATTGCAGTACCAAAGTGAAGCCATACAACAGGGTTCACCTCTTGCTCCTGCACTTTGTGTTTCTAGCTCTTGGGTGGCTGGAAATTGCTTCTGTCAGGAAAGAGCACAGCAGCAGCACTTGGAAACGTTGTGATAAAAAGAGACAGCCAGTGCTTCCTCTGTGTTTTGTTTTTATACTCTTCAGCTCTCCATTACACACCATAAAGAGAGGCTGAATACCCTGGATAATAGCAAACCTAGATAGCTTTTCTTTTTCTGCCCAGTCAGGGATTCTGCTCCACAGTTCCTGGGGTGCTCATTTCCAGGGTGTCTGGATGCCCACAGGCAGTGATGCAGAAATGTGTCAACCCACTAGCAGCATCGTTGACCCAATGTCCCAGTCAGAGCCGGCTGGGCTAGGAGACCTCAGGTGGGTGCAGCATGGACAAAGCTGCACCACTGCTGGGTTTCTGGAAATGAGAGTTGTGCTGACACACCTCTGCCCTTGAGCTAAGTCCTGCCAGGTCCACTCTGACTCTTTGCCCTTAATACAATTTACCCACAAATTAGATAATTGGTCCATGGAAAATGAGAAATGGATCTGTGAGCTGTTTCTTTTGCACAACTACAACCCTGCAGGAGCAACAGTCAAGCATAACCCCAGTGCAGGTGCTGTCACTGTTGCTTTGACACCTTGCCCACCACATTCCACATGCCAGCACATACACCCCTTAAAGAGCTGAACCTTTGGAGGACTTTTTGCCTGTGCCAATTATCCTGATCATCCACTGCTTCTGACATCCCAGCTCCATCACTCAGCGCTAGTCCAACTATTTCTATGCAATCCTATTGTGTGCTCTGCAGGCACAGCCTGAAGCTTTGCCATCTGACCATGTCGTGGTTTGCCAGAAGCTTGCTCTTCAGTATTCTCACACTGTTTGAGATCAAGAGGCTTCATGGATAACTTGCTGACCTGGGACTTTAAAGCCGTATACAGGCAACTTAAGATGTACACAGATGATGTGATTTCTGAAAGTAATCTACTCGAGTGCAAAATAAGTGGCTGAATACCGGTGAAGGTCTGTACTCAAATTTTTTAGAGGATTTCTATCAGCATCTGCAATGAAGGAACTGCTGGGGGGACTGCAGCCTTCCACTAGCACTGGGAAATGACACATAACCACTTAGCTGCAAACCCTCAATATTTAGATGTTTGGTGCCAAGCACCTATGTACCTACGTATCTCTAAATGTCCAGTCCTAAAGTGTCACGCCTTTTGCACATGATTATCTGAATAAACCTCACAAAGCTTTATGAAAAGTGATTATATTCTGGAAGTGTTAATTGGAATTGATAGAACAGGGTTTTTTTTCTTTTTTCTTTAATTTTCTAGGTATATGTGGTAACCAAGTTGCTAACTGGAGAGCCTTTCTGCCAGTCCAGGGCATTCTTCCTCAAGAGTTATTACCATGACAAACCTGAATTTTTGTATTAAGAGAATTATGAATTACGGATCATTACATCTTAGTAACACTAAGTTACAGGAACACAAAAGAGTGGGGAGTTTTTTTATAAACATTTGATGTTGTATTGTTTGTTTATATGCTGGGTTTCTCTAAGTACTGAAGTAGAGATTCACAAGTAACAGGTAATCTTTCACTTAAACCCAGGTAATCATTTTCCCTTAAACCAAAGACATTTACAGGATTGTTAGATCAGAAGTAGCTGGGAACTACATGTCTTTCTAATGTGCCTTTTGAAATCAATCATCTTTTATCTTTATACTAGATAATTTTTTTCACCAATAATATTCTTTGATAGAACAGAGTATGTAAGTTACCTATACACTTCTGAATACCTAGGTGGAATTGCAGATGATAATTTGCATTCCAGCATCCTGGAATATAACACCAGCCCTTCTTGTGATAATTTTGTAAATGCTGTGATCCTGATGGTCTCAGTGAGATTTGGGGTCTGTGCAAATACTTAAAAGAAGATCAATCCTTTTGTGTATCTCATCATAATGAGTGCCTCCTTAGAGGTTTCTGGGTGTATTTTATTAAACTCCCACACGAAACTTTATCAGGAAGAAGTCATGCTAATCTCAAGTTATACTTCCACCTCTCTGTGCCCAGGCTCACAGACTGGCTGACACTAATCCCCCAGCTTCAGGGAAACCGTTGAGGGAATGTGATGCTATTCACGTGAGTAAAGTCATGACAGCCTGTCTCTTCAAAAGCTAATTTTCCTTTAAAATTGGACTTGCACCTAACTAATCTGGTATTTGTAATCCTTAGAGCAGTGTATTTTACTCCTACATACTAGTTGTAGTCCTTTTACTACAATGCTGACCTGCACAGAGAGACAAGAAAAATCAGCCAAAACGTCAGCTGAGTAAAGCTTCACTTCCTAGAAGAGAAAAACTTGACAGATCTAACATGCTAGTGCAAAAGGAGCATAGAAATCCCTACCAAAAATATGTGGGAGGGAACATATATTTAAAATAGGACCGCCTAATTCGACTGCTAAATCAATGTAAGGAGCTCTGTATACGCCTGTGTGTGCGGGAGGGAGAGGGAGACACAGAGGGAGGGAGAGACAGAGGGAGAGAGGAGCAGAGAGAGGGAGGGAAAGCAATGTGCCTTTCACAGAGCTGGGAGCTTGATGGGAATGTTTGATTAGCTCCTCTCTGAAAGAGAAAAGGTGCCCAGGCCTCCCTCCACTGCCTGCCTCTCCTTCTGTAGAATAATGTTGGCTGGAGTTTGGGGTACAGAGAAACTTGGAAAAAAAAGCACTTTCATACTGTGTGGAGAAAAGGAATAAAAAGTTGCACACCTCAAGCAAGGTAATTCTGATGTCATTTCTCTGCTATATTTATTTATGAGGGAGAGGGGGGTGTTGCTTTTTTGCCTGTTGATAAGTTAGATATTTTCACTGCTAAGTAACTGTAGGGATGTAATATTCTTTAGCATTCCAGCTGCATGCATAGGATCAAAGACCTAAGAAGATGAAGACATAATTGTAGAAGGAAACTATACTTTAAGTTACACATACTTCATTACTTATTTGTAAAAGCATTAAACTCCTACTGTTGAAGTGGACACATATACTCACTGCCTTGAACAGAGCTGAATTATTTGATGAAGAACAGTGTATATTAACCACAACTCAGTAGACATACAAATGATTACTGTTCAAACAGTATGTAATAGGTAATGCAACTTGTTGGTAGGTGTAAAACGGTTTTGCTTTGAAGACTTTTTTCTTTATGTCTTTGATCAATAAGAAGGTGTGTGTTGTATCATTAATTAGCATTACCTGACACTGGGGAACACTAATCTCCAACAAACTGAATGGAAAGTAGTATTATTCCAGTGATATATATTTATATGGTGCAAACTCCCTTGCTAGATGGATGGATACAGATGTATGAATAGTACAGTAGCCTAAACACTATATATCCTTTTGTGCTGAGTGCTTCTTTTGCTGGTGGGGCTCCAAAAATGAATAGCATAGTCAAGCCTGCCACAGCCGTTCAGCTTTCTGCAGAGAGATTAGAGTCTCTGTAAGTCTCTTCAAAATGCGATTTCTCTCAGACTAGTACTAACATGAACCAAATGCCCCAAGCAAACTTTCAGCCTTAGTTAATTTTTTGTTTCTAGAGTTACAGGAACTACGCCACATCCAGAGCAAAAAAAGAACTACAGATTACAGAGGCAGACCCACCTTAGAGCACACTTTTTTCCTCTAACCTCTCCAAAATTTAACACAAAAAAAAAAAAAACAAACCACACAACCAAAAAAAAGAGAGCACACACAGAGAAAAAAGTAGTTTAGATGGCTAAGTTTAGCCATAGTTTAGCAATGGGCTCCTGTTTCTAGCTTGTACTTTACTGTATCCATTCTGAAGTTAAAACCACCTCGCATTTGACTACATTCAAAGAATATCCATGTTTTTCTCTATCTTTAATACCATGTTCTTCAGATTTTATTCAGTTCATCACTTGAACAACAGTCATGGCTGTAAGAATGGTCTCTTTCAGAGATGCAAAGACAGCTCAAGCAAAAATAACTGCATTACACATGCACACTTCTTTTTGAATATTAAATTAGTATCTTATTTTAAAGAGATTTTTTTCTTGCATATTTTACCTAATCCTTTGAGTTGCTATGGTTGTTCTCACTGGGATGACAGGAAAGACTTGTGTCTTTTGTCTTATCTCAAGCCTTGACTGTCCTGCCACTATAATTTAATATTGCTTTGTGTTTTCACATGTGGTAAGAATGTTACGTTCTTCAGCTGTTCCCTACATTATGCAAGACACTGCTTTCCCTAAAAGTATTATTACATGACTTGCCTCTGGATGGTTGAACCAAATAGTTTTACTAGCTAAACCAGGTTTCCTTACATTTGAGGTGCAAAAAAGATATCCCACATGGATTCTTTGGTGCCTAATAAGAATGAGATTTTACTGAGATCTTTCCTTTAGTGGAGCCATTAACAAAGGTCTTTTTCACCCACCTACTTGCTACTTTCCCAGAAGAAATTAATTTTTACACTCACTTTTGTCAACTTAACTGGAATATTTCTAAAAGGGGACTGCCTGAGCCACCGTGTGAACACAGAAGCTGGGAAACCAGACTAAAGACTTCATGTGAAACAACAGAATTATGTAATATTTCTGGGCATTGCTTTATTGAAAACAATGCTAAAAATAAACCTGAAGATCACATAACAGTGTCACCAAAAACTCAACCGTACCTGGTCTGCCTGGATAATTTTTAACTTTTCATCTTCACCTCCAAGCCAGAAATAAAGATTTAGACAGAAACACTTCCCCATAGCTTTACATGCTAACACAAGGCTCAAAACAGGCACCTTCAGGTCTCTATTTTACAAGAAGTGTCCTAAATATTTAATTTAGGGCACCTGGGTGAAATAAGCAATAGAAGCCGTAGCTCAGTTTACTATCTGCAGCTATTGCTGTACTTCTCCTCCAGTGTCTTGAGGCTAAACACATAATAAAAAATACTGTGGTGCTCACAGACATGAGCTCCTCTTACAGGGGGTCAGCATGGGCATGTGCCGGGGCAGTGAGGTGTGTTGGCCCATTGCAAAGGGATGGGCAGGCACTATCTTTTCTGGATGGATGGTGAAAAGCAGTAGTCCAGGATTTCCTGGCAACCCTTAGAGGGATATTCTGAACCTCTGAAGCTCCGAGTCCACCAGGACTCCTCCAGCATGCTGCAGCATCAGCTGAGGTTTAGACCTAACCCATTTCGAGGCTCAGAAAGTAGACACTGAACAGATAACACATTCTTCCTTCTGAAAGGCCATCCATCATATAGGTCTCATTGGTCTGTGTTGGAAAACAGAAACAGAACAAACAAAAATTTAAATCAAAACTGAGGTTTTGGGTTTGGTTTGCTTTAAAGAAGAGAAAAACAATAGTTGTTGTACCTGTCGTATACATAAAGCCAGGGAGGATGCAGCTACAGCAGTCACAGGTCTGTCTTCTTCCTCACCTTTCCCCTACCGAGTAGTTTTTAAGGCCAGAGGCAGAGAGAGAAATAGGTGCTTAACACCTACTTAGAGCACTTCAATTCCTCTTTTGAACTTGGCGGGGCACAAGGATGCCCCTAGTCCCAGGGCTGTCCTGGAGTGCCTGTGCTAGAGCTCAGCTGTGACCTGGGACAATGCGGCCCCTGTTCAGAGCCGGCTGTCACACTGAGACTATAATTATCTCTCTTCTAATGATCAGCCAAGCAAGATAAGAGTTTTTATGCTATGTTTAGAAAACAATGTCTTACTACAAATTGACGGTTCATATGCCTGTAAAAGAGCTCTCTAACAGTCCTAGAGCAGCTGCCATTCTTTTGCATACCGGCTCCTTTATTTGCTGCCCATTTCCCACTTGGAAAACTTGGGTGAACGCTGAGCAGGCAGCGCATCCTTCCCCTGCTATAGAAGAGATTCGGGGAGGTGCAGACCTGCTCAGAAAGCCTGTAGCAGTTTAGATTGCATCTCTATTACTAAATTACACTCTGTTTAGTTAAATTCCGTTTACTTTAGAAGCAAACACGCTGCAGGCAGTGCCGTGAGCTCTGTGGCGAGATGAAGACTGCCTTTTACTGACTCCTGATAATGCCCTGCAGAAGCAAGCTGTAGCAAAAAGCAGGATGTGAAGGGACTTGCTACAGATAAAGCAGCAACATCTATTGCTGATGAGCTTTTCTTCCAGTGCTATGGCCCACAGACAAGTTGGGAATCTACTAAAATTATGTAGGCTCCTAAGGCATCTATGGGTAGTTATACTGGCTGGCGGAGATTGCAGGCTGTGTGAGTGCGTCTGACCCTTGCAAATACTGGGAGGTACCAAAATAGGCAGTCCTGACAGCATGGCACTCATGGGTTAGCTGCCCAACTATTTGTTCTGGGCTCTGCAAACATTTTGCATCCTACTCTGTGCAGAGGCAGCTGCACATTTAGTGTTGTCTGAGGGCTGCTCCCACATCCCTGCCAGCAAAGAGCAGAGCCCCCTCCCTCTTTCCGCAGCTGGCTTACCCTCAACTCTCTTGCCACCTTCTCAGCGCTGGCATCCCTGTTCTCCTCCACAGCAGGATGTGGCTGAGTAGCCGTGGGCTGCCTCTCCTATTCAGGCCCGTTTTTCAGCAAGTAAACCCTGGGGAAAAACAAAACAGAAAACTTTGATCAGAAACAAAATTTCCCAGTGACTTGGAACCAGAAATATTTCTCATGAAAACATACTTTAATTAAAAAAAAAAAAAAAAAAGGCAAAAAAACCCGAACCAAACCACCATCTGCAGCTTTTGCTTTCCCTTTTGAAGCAGAGCACAGAGATCTACAGCTCATATCCCAAATTGGAAACACATTTGCATTCATAAGAGCATTTATAACCAGCTCCGCTTCATTCAGATCATCTAGTTTTAAGCAGTTCTTAACCTGACATGTCCTACTCATGACTGGTTTTCTAGCACCCATTAAGCCCATTCTACGTTTGCTTTATGTCCAGAGCTTCAGAGTGCATTAAGAGGTCCATAGCACACTAACAACATGATTCGTGTCAGTTACCTTTAATATGTCCCATTCTGCAGGATAACCCATAGACAGAGGTATAAAAACCACTTTCAAGATCAACTTGCATTTGCAAACTGTTTTTCAGCCTGTCACCTTATAAAATAGCTTTGTAAATGTAACACATGTAACACAGCAGTTAACAGCCTCTCAGCTGGCTGCTGGTTTCATATGAAAAAGAGGCTCACAATTGCCAAGTGACAATTTCACATGTGCCAAAATTTGAAGGAAAATTCTGAATGATTCTGTGTAGCTTCAAGCAGTCCTTTAATGTCCCCACCAAGATGAGCTGCAGATTTCCAGCGCCTCCAGCTTCTACCGAAAAATGTGGAAATTTTCACCTCTCCAAAATCACTTGTTTACAGGGAAGCTTGGACACGGCCCCCTCTGTGCCTCTCAATCCCTCTGCCAGATTCCTTTAGGGATTCGGAAAGCTCCATTCTTTATTTTTGCCAAATACATAGCTTACTCTCTAGTCTGTAGAAGAAGGGCAAGACATAGAGGAAAGCTGGCAGCAGCGCTGCGTACACTGGCCTTGGTCACCTTCAGTGGGTCACTTACGAAAAGGTACAGGCTCCATGACTGCAGGGGCTATTTTCAAGGCTGTCAGACAGCTGTGGACAATGGGAGCCCATCCTGCTCTCTTTGCTGGGGACCCATCTTTCTTCCCTCTCTTGCAATCCATCAGCAGCACTCCAGCATTTTGTTCTCCAGGGTTTTGCAGAAGAAGACTTTTGGATGTGAAGCATATGAAGAGGCTGTTTGGAAATGAGGCTAAATGGGAAGGAGTGTCTCCCCAGCTTCAGGGATAGCCTTTCTACCAAACTACATTTCAAAATATGTGTTAATTCGAGATGTGAAGTCTCAGGCTTCCATGGTCTGTATCTTCTGTTCTCAACAGTGTACAAAAGAAATACATGAGTTAAGCAATAATTAGATTTGAAGTGGAAGTTCATGTGGTAATCTTCTAAGGACAAAGTTCAGAACAGAATTCCTGAGCATGGAAGTGGATTATGCAATATCAAGGTCTGCAGGAGTAGTTTTGTTTTAAAAACAAAAGACCACAAATTACAAGTTCCTGTTCCGGTGCATGTGCTACACAATTTTCCTTTTTGATCTTGGGCTCTCTGAAACAGAATCTTGTGATTTATCTCTATGAAAAACAGCAGGTTTTAAAAACTTCTAATATGCAAAATTAACAAATCAGTGTCAATCTGGTCCTGAGACACATTTCTCAGTGTTTCTGGCTGTAGCTACACTGTCACAATATCCAGGACCTGGACCTGGAGACCACTTTCTCTGCCATCATATTTTCTAGCTCTTCAAGTCCCCTCCAGGGCACTCATATATTGAAGGATGCAGTTTTGGAAGCATAGCCATTCCTCTTGTTTTCTGCAAGACCCATATGCTAGATAGCCCACTCCTGCCAGTTGCAAATGGCTGCCAACACACATGCCATAAGGCTGCACAGCATGGACCACGTTATGTCAGGTCTCTCACCAGCACCTCCGCCAACAGCATGTCTTCAGAAACCCAGCACTACCTATAATAGCCTCATTTATAATGCTGGCACCTGTGCAAACCTGTAACTCACTTTCATCCCAAAAGTCACATGGAGCCCCAAGATGTCTTCTGTAGCCATTACAGAATAGAAACAACAGTCACAGACCCTTGGTTTTCAAGTGGCTCCCCACAACAACCATGCCTGGTGAGAGGCTTCAGCTTTAACGTGCCTATTGGGTTACAGGTGGTCTACAGACCAGCACCAGGTGGGAAGGATATCACTGATGCAACCTGCAGCAAAACCAAAGCAGCAATACCCACCAGCTGGAGAGGTCAGCCTGATGCAGTTACAAGGCTTGCTGCAGGCTTTCACCGCAAGACCTTGAGGAGCAGGACTCACCTCCAACCCAAGAAGAGGAGACAGGACAGACTTCCACATTCAAACGACTCTCTGAAAATGACAAAAGAAGCATCCAATGTAAACACAGTAGTACTGGTAGGTTCTGGCCAAAGATTAGATTAGGCTGAAGACTACTCTTTGATGTTATCTGTTAGGAATATGAAAAAGCACAGATCCAGTAAGTGGCCTTAGAAGCCCCTCATGGCTCAGAACAGCAGGACATGAATGCCACCTCCAGTAGGAGATCCAGACACGCTTTTTGCACCTGGTACCACAACAGCTCATGAACATCCTCTAAGCATCCAGGTGGCATGTAGGGTGGCCAAGTACAATCTTCTGGGATGTGTGGTCAGGCATCCTGCCCCTCTACACTTGACCCTGCAGGAAGACAAAGAATTTGGAGGTCCCAACAAAATAGCATTTGAGGATGACTGAGGACCATAAAGTGTTTTGGGGTTGTTTTCCAATATGCCTTTTGTAGCATACTCACTTGAGGCACAGGTTGGTCTTTCCTAAACTAAGGGTTTCAGAGAGAAATCTAAGAGAGCTGGAAGGAACAGTGCCTAGGCAGAAATAATGCAGTTAGGAAGAAATATTTTCTTTTTTAAAGTACAAAAAATATATGGGGAAAATGCTTAACAGTGCAAGGAGTCTATCATTCTTACAGTCAGCTACAATGCAAAATTTAAATACTTTCTTAACTTTGTTTCACTGATTTCCACCACAAAATCATATTTAAGCTTAGCTTTCCACAATGTTCTTTACAGCTTCCTGATTTACTGAAGGTGTTTAGTTTAAGATGCTTCCTTGCCCAAGTTGTCATTACTACACATCGATGAATTCACCACTTACTGCCTTGTTTCAAAGCAGTGCCACATGGCAGGGTGGTTCCAGTTATTTCTTTTTTTTTTTTTTTAAATATATTTTTTTAATATATTTTCTGAATCCTTATCCAAGCAGTCCATGGCTTTGGCACAAGGCACCAGTAGTCGTACTGACTGCAGGAGATACTGAATTGATAAAGGTTTTCTGTGAGATGTTGCATACATTTAGTAGCATGCTTAAGGGTCAGTTTTGCTTTTGACCTAGACATACAACTCTCTTTTGTAGTAAAGGGATACACGTAGCTTTAATAAGCAGAGTGTAAACATTCTAAAGTTTCTCTAAATTTCTGTTTCTAAGTTTCTACCAAAGAAAAGGTGTCAAGTTTTGTTTGAACATGCAGAGAAATTCCAAAAACCATCCCTAGGGTGATGTGCAGTTTCTTCAGTGCCTTTAACACAAATTCTTCACTTTTAGTCTAAATATGTACCTCTGGGGGAATTCTGACACACTACAATAATTCTCAGTTTGCAGGCAGCTCAATTGCAAGATTAGTCAGGCTCTTTTCATTGTGCATCCAGTCTGGGAAACATACCACACTTTAAAAAGCCACTTTGACTTCTTAAAGCCATTTGTTGGTAATAGAACATGGTGCTCTTTTCTAAAAAGTGAAAGAAATGTGGCCATATTTCACAAAGCCAGCGCACACCCCTCGGCCACTCCTGGATTGCTGGTACTTTCCTTTACCCTTGGTTTCCTGGGGAATGGCAGTGCCAGCGGTTGATGGTACCTGGCTGGGGCCTGACTGATGTAGCAGTAGTCAAATTACAAAAGGGAAAGAAGTTCTCTGCAACAGTGTGCAGAGGGAGCATGGGCTTGGTCCTGGGAGCAAGGGGGGCAGATACAGGACCAGACAAGGGCTGTGGTGGGAAGTAAGACAGAGGGAGTGAATTGTCTAGACAGGGATTCGCAGATTTGAGCTAACTGTGATTCCCAATGAGCCATAAAAACTGGACATAAAAATGAAAATAATTAATGTATAATACATTGACAGAAACTAGGAAAGTACAGTGTAATGACCCTCATCTGGATAGTCCAAATTATATTTATTCTGCAAGTGGGTGACATATTCCAAATGCATCTCTTCCTTTGCTGGAAAGGGGCAGCTCAGACCAGCATAATTGATGGTTATCTTGCTGAGACAGAAGAAAAAGAAAAATCATTGCAGGTTTATTTAGGCTCTGAGAAAGGTCTGGCAAGTTAAATCACACTGTAGTTTTAAATAAATTACCTACTTCTGAAAGAGGTCTGTGGAAAGTAGAGAAATCATTCGTCACTGTTACTTCTACCTTACGTTTGTCTAATTTCAGGGCATTGCATGAACTCAAAATGAGTTGGATGTTTTTATTTGGCTCTAAATTGCTGGGTATAGCATCTCTTTGTTATACCTACCTGAATCAAGCTATTCTGGATTAAATTCTTCTTGCAAATCTGCATCTAAACATTTGTTAAAGTATCCCTGAAAAAACTATTCCTGTTCTTGGCTTGCTGCTTGCCTCAGGGCAAAGCAAAGCCAGAATCTCTCTCTTTGCTCCTGGAAGGAGCATATGTTTCACAGTAGCTCACTTCCACATAAAAAAATAGTGAATTCAGGGAGAGGGAAGGTCCCTACGTCCTCTTCTCCAAACCACAAGACTGCAGCAAGGCTCTGTGGGCATCTTTTGATTCAGTAGAGAGGGGAGAATGTGCCCATGTATTCTCAGAACTCTTGGGAAGGGCACCCTTGAGGATGGCACAATGTCCCAAAAACTCTCACCAATCACTTCGTAGAGGGCTTGCAAGGGAAGAGGCCTCTGCCCTCTCCAGGGTCATTTTGAACTTTCATGACTTCTCCAAGCAAAGGCTATACCCTCTGACCACTCTGGGCTAACACTGCTGGGCATGGGTAGCCAGTCTTTCAGGTCACACAGGAGAAGTTTCTGTGTCTTGTTTGTGAGGGGCAATATGACTACACCCATTTTTGGCAGCTCACAGACTACCCAGTAGGATAAACAGCCCAACCTGCCTGTAGTTACCACACACTGACACCAGTAAACTGAGACAGTCAGTTGAACTTCTTTGAGAAACAGGGCTGGCAGCTACCTCTATATAGCAGTATGGTGTAAACCAGAGTACGGTCAGGAAACAGAGCAATGTCCAAGCCCTCAGCACCCATCTCTGAAGCCAAAAGGCAAGGAAAAACTGCAGCAGCCATCCTCCTGCTTTTGAAGGGGTCACTGCTATTGGGTGGAGGACCAGTGTCAACCAGGGCTGGGATTCATGTGGCCACAGAACACAATCAGCAAACAGTCTGTAAATACTGCCTAGGTGGTAAAGGAAATTATTCAAAATTAATAGCCCTGACTGTAACCCTAATGCTAGCTTAATGAGCAAAGGCTCTTTCAGGCAAAAACACAAGCTGTCCCGAGGCTCAGAAACTCATTTAGCAGTGGTTTGGTTGCTCATTTTATTGAACACACAATTGCCTAATGTGTGACGTCCAATGCTTCTTATACAACTCCTTCATCACAAGAGAAAGACCTGCAGCCATAATATCCTGAGCTTCCTTGCTGACTTTTCCTGAGGCACTGGATAATTAAGCAGAGAGCACCATGGTGCTCTGAAGCGCAGCACTGCCTCCAGGAAGAATCTGGGGTTTTCAATCCTAGTTCCACATACCTCCGTCTGTCTGGCCATGATGTGGGGTTTGCAACCACAGCAGAGGTTGCTCTGAAAGCTAAAGAAGGTTGAAGAATTATCATGGTACAAGAAACCTTCAGTTTCTTATTGACACTTCCCACAAACAGTGTGGACAATTGATTTCTTTTCTCCTCTTTCATATGGAATCATAGACTAGTTAGGGTTGGAAAGGACCTCAAGATCATCTAGTTCCAACCTTCCTGCCATGAGTAGGGACACCTCCCACTAAACCATATCACCCAAGGCTCTGTCCAACCTGGCCTTGAGCTCCACCAGAAATGGTGAATTCACAACTTCCCTGGGCAACCCATTCCTGTGCCTCACCACCCTTAAGGTAAAGAATTTCTTCCTCATATCCAATCTAAACTTCCCCTGTTTAAGTTTGAACCCATTACCCCATGTCCTATCACTACAGTCCCTAATGAAGAATCTCTCCCCAGCATCCCTATAGGTCCCCCTGAAAAATGTAAGTGTATCACATCTTACTTTTGCAGGTGGTGCTAGCACAGATAATAGCTTTATCTGGCTTCAATTGCAATCTTGCAATTCACTTCCTATATACCATGGGGACAGTGTACAAGCATGAATCAAAGAAAGGGTTAAACCATTTTTTAAAAAGAGACAAAAGAAAACAAAAAAAGAAATCTAAAAAGTTTTATTCTATAAGATGATGATCAGCTCTTGTTTACCCAAACCAGTTTACTCACACCTACATCAAGCCCACTTGATTTTCCCATAAAGGGCACATACTTAACTCAACCCACAGTGCTTAGAGATCATGTTGTTAACTCCACATTACTTGCTCAGATAGCTTTGAAACAAAGTCCACTTCTGTTTCTTTATGGTGCCAGTGCTGCTGCGATATTACAGCCCCTTGAGAAGGAGAACAATAACACACACTATTTTGGTACAAAGAGAGTACACAAATTAATTTCTGCAGCACAGGAGATTACAGGAGATAAACTGCTTACTCCTGCAGAGGCAAAGCACGTGGCACCAGCAAAGAATTTTGGTTCGCACGTGGAACAGACAGCAGTGCCTGACACCACAAATCAAGGACTTAAAACCTACACTTCCATCAGAAAATGTTATAGTTTGACATACAGTGACAATTTATGCAGATTTAAACTGTCTGTTTTTTGTAGCATGTAGCTGATCTCTCTCAGATCTTCATAAATGTCAAGCTGCTAATAAAAGGTCAGTGTAAAAATCTTACTTTATATGCAGAAAGAATAGTTTACTAATTCTGTCTCTTCCCTAACATTCAAGCTTTTTTGAGTATTTGTGGTAGGGAAAAAGTAATCAACATTTGGAAATTTGATTTAAAAGGTAAAATAGGATCTGCTTTGGGGAACTCTGAAGGAGGTGCGTACCACATTTGAACTTGATTTCACTGGGATTTAAGCACATGTTAATATAATGCATAGACTTAGCTACTTTCCTGGCATAAGGGTAACTTCTGTTGTGACAGTCTGAAGGACACAGATGGGAAAATGTACTCTGATAAACAAAGACGCAGCATACAGTTCAGGAAATTTAATACTGGATGATCATTAGTTACCAGTACATACTGGGACTGCAAATACCGCATTATGGAAAATTGATATTGAGAAATCTCAGCAAAGCTCATACTCCAGACTAAACCAAAGTAGAAACATTTGGGTTTATTTTAATGAGATCTATTAATTTGGTAAAAGAAATAAGGAACAATAGCTTTGTGTTTAATATCAAAGTATCATTCTTCATCTACAGATGAAAAATTCCCAAGACTCCCAGCAGTTCTACACAGACTAAAAGTATGCACAGATTGGAGCTCTGCTTTTCCTTTCCTTCCCAGAGAAACAAATAATGCCACTGTTTTATTCCAGGCTGTTACTCCCTTTACCAGTTTGAACTAGCAGGTGCCATGCTAGCGTAGTATAGGAGATCTCATACGGCTTGTATCAGGTGACTCCCTAAACCCAGATACAATGAACGCACACAGACTTCCCACAGCAGAAATCCTGGAGCTTCTAAGCTTGACACTATATGGTCAGCCGTGTAAATCCTCCTGTGCTTCCCCCGTGTGACATCCCAAGGTCTGAAGGCCAGGACCCCCCTTGAGAGTGTTGCCACCAGAGCAGCATCACAGGATGTCTGTGCATTTTTCCTGGCATGACAGTGCCTAATACAGCAATTCAGCAAGTGGCAAAAATAAGTTTCTTTGCTATTATAATTTACTGCTATCAGGATACTAATATAAACTGCACCAGCAAAAGTACAGAGTCCATGATAAGATACTTCCTTGTGTAGCTATGACAACAAATCCGTTAAGTAAATGTAACAGCCTGGTCCAAATACTTCTGTTGATTTTCTTATTGACCAAATATCTATCATTGCAGGCTAAGGGATCTGCTGAAGTTATTTGCCTCCAGCAGGCTTTACTACGAACACCTTTTAGGTTTCTTGGCCTCTTTCTGCAGAAAATTCATAATATCTTAGGAAAAAAAAAAAGAAGCCCACTTTCTACGGCCTTGAAAAGCAGTGCCAACAGCAGACTAGGTAGAGATTACAATAGCAGCCAAGACTGGGGCACTGCCACCCAGGAGGACTGGGATCCTGGGACAGCTGGCGGCCTGCAGACAGCATGGCTTGGGGCTCAGAGCCTTTAGAAATCCATGAGAAGTCTTGTGCAGCACTGATGGTACAGGTGGTTTTGCATGTCGTGAGACGTGAGAAGTAGTACTGGACTTTCTGCACAGAGCAGCCATTGGCCCTTTACTGTCTCAGACCTTTTCTATGCTAAAGAAACTGGAAGTGAAAATACCTCGGCATTGAGCCAAACACTGTCAGGACAAATTCTCACAGCTCTCTTTGGCTTTAAATAAAGATACTGATGATGAATTTATTAAGCCATGCTCATATTCAGATGCTTTTTCCAAAGCCTATGTCAGTGTGAGTATATTTTTTAACAGTGGATGGTGTTTCTGCAAATGACTTGCTACCCTTATTCTGCCTCTTCATTTTCTGGGGTTGACCTGAAATGAGAACTTATTGCAGGGGGACTGTCGTGGTTTAAGCCATAAATCAGCCACGCAGTTTGTTCATTCACTTCCCCCTTTTTCTCCCCTCTGCTCCTGG
>JANRGW010006468.1:0-15897 GCA_024733675.1 Psilopsiagon aymara
GAGAATGTTGTCCTTGGTGGAAAATGTTGTCTTTTGTGGAGAATGTGGCATTTGCTTGGAGAAGGTGTTTTTTGCCTGATTTTCAGTCTGGATTTCTGTAACTGATAATATTCTGAGATAAATGCACATGGCTTGATCCAATGATTTATTATTTCATTGATTTTTCTCTGTTTTTTATTGGGGTTCAGGATCAGGCACTTTTAATAGTTTTTATATCAAATACCATTGTTTCTGCCTAGCAAACTATTCAGGGCCAGTGTAGAGCTCAAGCACTGCAGGTTTGACTACCCATGCAGTTGATTTATGGTTTCTGGCATAGTTTTGGTCATGCATTTATAGGAATTCCTAGATTTATTCACATTCATTAGCAAGAGCCATTGGAGAACTGTCACTGCCTTGTTCTGTTTTAGGCACAGAACCAATGGAGCCCTATAGGGTAAAATACAGTAGTCTCAACAGATCTCAAGGAAAGATAAGAAACTTTAGGACTTCGGTTCTCAGGAGGTTTGATTTCTTTCTCCTGCATTTAGACAGTCATAGTTATCTCCACCAAGGCTAGTCACATTGATGTTATAGTCAATGGAGTGAAATAGGCACTTTTAGGCCATGTTTTGCTTGACTTATTTTACACTTCTACATTAGGATCAGAGAAACCACACACGCAAAGCTTTATAGCTCAGACATGAGAGTCGGAAGGGACTCTCCAGAGATGCTGTAGTGATACATTTAACTTGCTACTGAGGATATAGTTGTTTGAATGACACAAATTACACCCAAAGAGTTTGTTTCTCAACACTGTTTGGAAAGTAAGTGGGATTACTGTCCCTGATGCTGCCTTCAGTTTGAAATTAGAGCCATAGACTTTTAGGAATGCATTACTGTGAAGATAATGGGTTATCTACGTAATTAAAAAAATACCTTATTTTGGATTTGGAAAAAGGACACCTACCTACCTCCAAGACTGTGCATTCAGTTTAGAGACAGGCTGAAATATTTCATTGCTTCTGAATCTCCAATATCACTGTTATAAAATATGCACAACATTGTATCCCAGATAACCAAAGTGAAAGCAATTAATCAACAAATCCTATGAAAGGAAAATAAAAAATCTTGCAAGATGTAGTGGTTTTGTATCCAACCTTACACTGCAGTTATTAGTTATCTTCACATGTCATAGCTTATAGGTAATTGCATTATTCCTGTGCCTTTTTCAGATGTTCGCCACCTGTTTAAAATTTCTCAAGATTGCTCCCTTTGAAATTTCTCATAAGAGCCAAAACACTGAATCCAAAATCCAGTGTTACACCAAGCAATTTCTTGGCATTTTTTTTCCAACCACAAGGTATGAGTGTTCTGCAACTTCTCATGATACTTCCTACAGTACTGTTTATATGATCTCTTCTGAATGCTTTTTCACTTACTTTGTAACTATGCGATGACATTTAACCCTCCTCAAAACATTAAAGCTGTAAAAGAGGAATATCTCCACTTTGATTTTTATTTTGGTTCATGACGTAAACAGATGTCAGTGATTTTATACGCTGAACTTTCCCTCCTTGGTCCAATTAAAAATAATAAAAGAAAATGTAGAAAGAAAAATAAAAGAAAATGTATGCTTGCTACTATTTGGAATGATACAGCCTGACAAATCTGTGAGAAAACTGACTCTTACATTCATCCCAAATTCAATCAGATGAAAAGCTGGGTACTTCTAAAAAGCAAAATTTGTAGGCCCCGTTTCTGTGGAGAAAGAAACTTCTATCCTTAGAGTAGTAGTCCAGGACTCTTAAAGAGTTTCATATCTATTTTTCTCAGCTCAAGAGATTCACATCTATATTTCTTACAGGAGTTTAAGTCCCATGACATTTGACATATTGCCAACACTGCAGGCATGATTCACTGTTTTCCTTCTACTTTTTATACCACCTTCATCAGGAAAGCTTTTTAACACTAAGACCACTCCAGTTCCTCTGTGCTACCTTAACCATAATAAATGCGCACAGGAGTTTCATAAAGGTCTCTATCTCCTTGCACATTCATTCCACTGCAGGTCAGGATAAACAGCTCAGAAAGCTTAATTAAGGCAAAAGAACATGTGTCTTTAATCATATATGCACACATACTTCTGATTGTTGGAAGCATCCATAAAGGCAAGATTTCAGGCTGGATTATTCACTACAACTTGTAAGTAGTGATGCATATAGTCTCTCCTATTGCTCTTGTATAAGCATTGCTGGAGTCCTGAAACACAAGCTATTACTGCAAAAAGAAATATGAAGCAAAGTGATTCTTCTTGGAGCAGATTTTTCTGTAAAGGTGGAACCAGGCAAGATCTAAGCAGGGAGTGCGCTGTCCAACATGGGGATGGGATTTGGGGTTAGAACTCTTCTTGGTAATCAGTCAGTGAGGACTCAGTGCGGCCTTTTAGGTTGGTTTAAATGGTGTGTATTTAAACACTGTTACAAAGATGTGACAACTGAGGTTGATGGCTGGCTGTTGAGAGTGATTGCCACTCCATCTGCACCAGTGCATATTTTGGCTATGGCAGTGACCTCATTTTACCTTTCAATAAGTAAAGGTGTTGATGGGGTCTGAACGTTTTACTGACACTACCTGCTCTTGGGCAACAAACTGCTTTGCCTTTTGTATTATGGTGATCTGCTGCTATGACCAAGCTAGTGAGACTTCATGATCAAAAGAATGTATAAAAGTGGCTATTGGTCTATGATGTGGTAGCTTTATAGCTTGAAAATAGAGCTGGTTCATGTCTGACCAGGTCAGAAGTGTAATCAGAGGAGTTTGCATCCATCTGCTCCCATGTGGTAAGGCCTCTCCAAAGTCTATCCTTGAGACACTACCTGTTTAGAAGGAAAGTATAGATGCAACTTAAAAATACAAAACGTAATCAAAATATCTGACACAGCTGACAACCTGATTAACATAAAGATAGAGCTTGAAAATTACACTAGTAACAAAGGATTTTTTCCCCCAGGCCATTTATATTATATTACAGAGTAGGCAAACAGGTATGGATTCTGCAACAATTGCCATTCAGTCTGCATTAATAGAAAACTGGCCTCTGCAGAGAAATGATTTCATGATACCAATTTATCTGATACTCTTATTTGAAGATTAAAAATCCAAAATTCAAATATTGTAGTCACTATTATGAGATGACAAATGGCAAATGACTTGAATGAGTCAAATAGACTATTTCAATAAAAACTATATGATTTCCCCCATCTTAGAGCATGCAGATGTCCTTAAATAGACTTCAGGTTACAAATTTTATTATAAATCTATATTGGGAACTGGCTCACAGTAGTCCCCTGAAGGATCCATGTCAGTGCAAGCTAATTCCAGATATGAGTGACAAAAACTTCTTTCCTCCAAGCTTACACTAAGTGGAGTCAGAATTAGGTTTTCTCTCCTCCTTGAGACATGTTACCCTCAGTAAATCCCAGCAAATGTTCATGAACTGTTTAGTACCTGCTGGCAATCTTTTTCTTGTTCAAGTTGGAATCACAGACTCATAGAACAGTTAGGCTCGGAAAGGACCTTAAAGATCATATAGTTCCAACCCCCGTGCCATGGGCAGGGACACTTCAACACTAGACCATGTCATCCAAGGCCCTGTCCAACCTGGCCTTGAACATTGCCAGGGACGGAGCATTCATCATTCCTTTAGGCAACTCCTTTTCCAGTGCCTAACCACCCTAATAGTAAAGTAACCACCGTAATAGTAAAATATATTCTTCCTTATATCTAACCTGAAATTTCCCTGTTTGGGTTTAAATCCATTACTCCTTGTCCTGTTGCTACAGTCCCTGATGAAGTGTTGAAAAGTCCCCCTCTGGCATCCTTGTAGGCCCCCTTCAGATACTGGAAGGCTGCTATGTCACTTCCACACAGCCTTCTCTTCTTCAGGCTGAAGAGCCTGAATTTTCTCAGCCTGTCTTTGTATGGGAGGCGCTCTATCCCTCTCATCATCCTTGTAGTTCATGGCATTTCAGAACATAGTAGTTGGAGACTGCAATGTGCTATATAAATGCCCATCATGTGTAGATCTAGTGAGCTCTTTGATAAAGCAAATGATGAGATTTAAATATTGTGGGTATGATTAATCTCCTTCAGCTTTAGACATCTGTAGCTGATAGCTCAGCTGTTCCCCCTGATAAACTCACAGTCAGAAGAAAGAAGTGAGCACTTCCAAAGTGATTCATCATGGCTTTGTAGATGTGAGGTGTAAAGTTAGTTGTGCCATGGACTTCACTGGTGGTGGTGATTAGACTTCCCATGAAGAGAGCCCAGAGTCAAAAACTAACTTTGTATCTGCGTAAGCAGTTGTGGTTAAAAACTTTCACCTTTTAATTCTTCGTATTTATTCAAAATATTTACCTGTGGGAAATGAAAAAGCTACTGTTCCAGTGTTCATGGGCATGTTAGTTCCATCACCTCTGAATTCAGGGAACATAATTTTACCTTGTTTCACTCAGAATTTAACTTTAGTTTTGCCTCATAGCTGAATGTTGTGATTACTAGGATATAGGCTATTCTTGAGGGTAAGCTTTTGAAGAGAAAAGTCCTGCTTGCACCTTAAAAATTATCTTTACAAAAACTTTTCTTTGACATAGAAATAGTTCTGTGAATACATCTGTGAAAGGCATGGGGGGACCTTAGTAGTCTTGCTTAGTAGTCACTTTTATAACGTTCCCAATACAGATACTGAGTATTTTTCTATGCATTAGCACTGACATGCAACAGTATGAAAAAAAGATCCTGTAGATGATCTATTCAAGATTTTCATTTTAATTCAGTCTTAGAAGTGGCCCAGACAGAGTGCTATAGAGAGACTGATGTTCATTGTTTTATAGCATGGAAATAATTAATGTTTGTGAAGGGTAAATATGCTCCTGTGAGCCTATCGATTTTCTATCAGTCATGCTTGCGGCTTTTTTTCAGACTATTTTGCAACATCTTATTCTAGCTCACCTATGGAAAACTTGAGTGAAATCTAAATGAGTGACAAAACCCCCAGTTGTAACTATTTATATTTGTTTAGCTGATATTTGCTAGTACGAAACTTAGATGCATAACTTTAGTAAATACAAAGCATCGTATCTCCATTTAATTCATATACCCCTTTGCAAACTGACATGATGATTTAGTTTTGGTCTAGTTTTAAGTAATTTTTTCCTACATCAGTTACTGCTTAAACCAATGTTTTCTTAGTATCACTGAGGCAGCAAGACTTCATTTACATCTGGAATTTCTGTTGATCAGAAGTTTTTCTTATTTTTTCCTAGTGTTATTTTATATATCTAACACAACAGAAACAGCCCCATGTGCTCTCTTTTCCATCATGTATTTCATCTACCTAATCTGCCTCAGAAAAACTTGTTACAGGAGAAGAGATCTGTCTTTGTTTCCTTGGAAAGCCTAATTAATTCCTACATGTATGAGAGATGTTGATACAGAAATCTGTTTATTCCTTAAGAACTTATGAAAATGTTGCTTTCCTAGATCTTAGGCAATGACTGCCCAATTAGTTAACTGAAATCCCAAATTAATCCCTATAAATAATTTAATCAGTAGCAAGTAGACTGCTTGGATGATCCAAAAAAACCTGATTACTAATAATTCAGTGGTTTAGAACAGAAAGAGAAGGGGGCAGAGGATAAAAGACATTTGTTATTCCTTATTAAGCTTACAGCCTAATTATACTGGTCAGAGTAGGATGTCACAATCCATCTCTTTCCAGTTTATGCTCTTGAGTACCAAATATTAGAAACTTAAGAATTACATGCTTCTGAGTACCCAGAAGTTATCAGGACAGTAATCTTAGAGAAAATATGCACAGCTCCATCTGATACAGTTTTTGCCTTGTTGCTGGTATCAAGAACAAAACAGATGTTTCTGGAAACTTAGTAAAAAATTCAGCTCAACTGCTTATAAAGTATATCTGTGCTTCAGTTGTATGTTATGAGCCTTATCAGCACGTTTACGGGTCTTATAGGGTATGTCATAATGAGTAAGTACCAGGACTGCCACTTATCACACGTGGCATATATAGCCACACTGGAACAAAGAAAGCTAGAGTTATTCATTTACCTTCTCATGCTCATCCTTGCAGGCAGGTGATTGTAACTGTTGCCACCATACGGCCTTGAGCATAAAGAAAATAGGATATCATGTGACAGCCCAAGGATTCTGCAGCTCTGCCAAATGGCCGTGAGTTATATTTAACTTTATCTCCCAGAAGTCCTCAGAGTCTGAGGCAACAATGCACCACACACCTGGGAATTCCAACGAGTGGTCATTTTAATTTGTGATTGAAAGTTTGCTTCATAGCTATTCAACTTACTTGCCCATTTGAGGGAAAGACATTTAAAACAAATCAGAGAGGATGCCAGGACTCTTGGCTTCTTTGGCTATGTGCTTGTAGTGTGTCAAAGGAATCGTGTTCATTACAAGCAAACTAGAGAGAAAAAAAGTACATTAGAGATAAGCTGCCTCCTGATTTCTCCCACCTGCCCCATACTAGAAACAAACTTGGATATTGCTTCTTATTGAAGCCATGCTACTGGAGTCAGTGCTGTCAGAGAAAAGACAACAGCATTTTCTAAACAATGAAGCACCTTCACTTATGAGATGGGAATGAAGCTGTGTAGCCAACTTAATCCTTGGAGAGCTCTTACTTTGTCAGCCTACACACTATTATCCCTTTCACTGTTGGCTAGATCCTGCATTATATACTTGTCACTCCAGCAAGGACCTGGGGGAATTATATTAACTCTTGGGCTACTGCCAGGCTTCCCACTGACCTAGCAAAACACAATCAGGTTGGGCTTTCAGCTTCCTTTTGCAGCTGTGAAGGCAGGCTCTGCTGTAGCTAAAGACATTGTCCTTATCCAGTGGTCCCATACATGCGTGACATTTCTGTAAGGAAAGCTGCAGCAGGGATTGGATTCTGATTTGAAATACAGGTCCCGGTCCACACACTCTGAACTCAGAAAAATATTTTCTACTTCTTGCAGTAAACTGTGTTCACAGTTTAGGATTTTATAACTTGCTGAATGGTTAGAACTGAAGTTGTACAGATCTGTTGGTGTCATTGGTTTCCATAAGGTTTTCCACATTCCAGCTGTTGCTGCTAGCCATGACTCATACTGCTTCTGGCCCCACTTACCTCTTTTTCATGCCATTTCTTTTTTCTGCTCAACACCTCTTGTGATAGCTATTCTAAATTCAGAAACTTTGATAACCATTAATATTGTAGGTAATAAAAGAAGAATTAAACCATCTCTCAGGTCACAAGAAACTCTTAAACCATTTTTTCCTGTCCTTCTACCTATTTTGAAAAAGCATCTCACACAATTGAATGTTTTCATTCTGTATTTTATAACCTTTGACTCTAACCTTTATATCATGCTAAGCATGAGTAACTCATGCATATGTTGCTGGTGATAACTGCTTTGGACTTCTAAATATTATTGTAATTGTGGAATGATGAGCCTGTTTTAACAGAAATTAATACCTTTCCAAACACTGAACATGTAGACAAACACTTTTTAGTTCTGGTCACTGTTTTTTTTCTCCGACTTGTCTCTCATTCAGTGCAACAGTGTCCTTGTTTTGGGTAGGGTAGAGTTAATTTTCTTTCTAGCATCAGATGCAGTCCTGTGTTTTGGCTATATTCTGATAATAATGCTGAAAACACATCAATGTTTTAGTTGTTGCTAAGTAATGCTTACCCTGACAAAAGACTTTTCAGTCTCTCAAGCTCTGCAATGAGGAGGGGCACAAGAAGCTGGAAGGGAGTAGAGACAAGAAACCTGACCCAAAACATCCAAAGGGGTATTCCATACTACTGCACACCATGACCAGTATATAAACTGGGGGCAGTTGGGCAGGAACCATTGGTGACTTATCGGGTCAGGCTGGGCATCAGTCAGTGGGTGGTGAGCAATTGTATCATGAATAGCTAGATTCTTATTTTCCTTCTCTTTCATTCCTTCTCCTCTTCTCCTTTTCATTAATATTAATAGTCGTATTAGTAGCATATTTTACTTTATTTCAACTATTAAGCTGGTCTTATCTCAGCCCACAAATTTTAGCTTTTTTCTAGTTCTCTTCCCCATCCCACTAGGGAGGGTAGGGTAGAAAATGAGTAAGTGGCTGCAGGGTACTTAGTTGCTGGCTGGGGTTAAACCATGACAAATAAATAACGGAATACTAGTTTTTGCAAGGTCCTCATTAGTGGCTCTTAGGGTTTGGTTTGCCTTTAGGCATCCAACTTGTAGATGGCTATCTGCTCCAAATGATATCTACGTATTCGATCTGTTGTTGAGCTATCCCCCAACACAAGAAGGCCACAGGAAAATCTGTTGTCTTCTTTTTATGCCTGATAAGTAAAGCTGCCTTTACTCTAACACACAGCTCCCAAAAGTAGTGAAAGGCTTCGAGAATAGGGAATGGAAGAAGAAGCATGGTTCAGAGCTCATTACTAGGAGCCAAAAAGGGCTGTGTGCAGGAAGAAGGGGAGTAAGATTAATTAGTGTTGACTTTTGAAGGTGGGGACGGGCTTATTTGAGCAATGTCCCCAGAGCAAAGCTGTTTTAAAATAGCCTGTTTGGACTTTATTTTGAAGTAAGAATTATTACAGATAATTACTTTAATAAATGTTTGGTTTAGTGTTCTGAATAAAAGTTTAAAGAATTAAAATTAAACTTTTAGCACTTGATCCCACAACTTCAGCTTAATTCTGTAAAGATACTGTAAGAGATTGTCTAGGGTGTGTAATCCACTGTTATGCAGAGCACAGGTTAAGGTGACTGGTTCAGATGAAGGTTCCTGGTTTGGTGACATCAGCCTAGAAGTGTGTTTAATTTCTCATGCAATTGACCCATATTCCTTATATTTGTGAAGATAGCAAAAACCTGCAGATGTTTTCTGCATTTGCAGATAGAGAGAATGTTGCCTTTTTCCTGGGGTGTTATTTTATTCTGTATTTGGTCACATTTCCAGACTGGAATTGCAGGTCTCTACTGGAGCAAATCAATACAGATTCACTCCAATCAACAGGACTCCAGATTTGTGTCAGCTAAGGTATCAGATTTGTATCATTTCCTCTGAGGTCCCCTCATCATCTTACCATAAATCATACCAATTTCAACCAGTGCCAATCTATCAGTGTATATGGAACTCTGCCAGATTTATAATGCTGTGACACTAAAATCAAACTGGAAACCCATAAAACTTTTAATTAATCATTTTAACATGCAGTTATCAATGTAACCTACTTTCATGCAAATTATTTTACTTAAAGAAATCGATCATCTTGAATTAATCCTGTATTGTGTTGAATCTGGCTGAGATGGAGTTAATTTTCCCCATAGCAGCCCTCATAGTGCTGTGCTTTGTACCAGTGGGTAGAAAAGTGTTGAGAACACCCCAGTGTTCTGAGCAGTGCTCCACAGCTGGAGGACGTCTCTCTTGAGCTCCTCCCTCACCAGTAGGCTGAGGGTGGGCAAGATCTCAGGAGCGGTACAGACAGGGCAGCTGGTCCCAACTGACCAAAGGTATATTCCATATGATGTCTGCTCAGCAATAAAAGCTAAGAGAAAGGAGGAGAAAGGCAAGGGGCATTAATTATTTATGACATTTCTCTTCTGGAAAAAGTGCTATGCATAATGAAGCCCTGCTTCTGGAAATGGGAAGAGAAGCAAAAGGAACAGAGAGAGTAATCCAAAAGGAATACCACTGACCACACTGAGCAGTTCTAAACCTACCAGATACTTTGTCTGACTCTAAAATTTCCTGTGTATCTAGAACTATGCTTCAGGTGAACCTCAAAGTGCTTGCATCACCCCTACCTGAGAAGACGGGTTCCAAAGCTACTTGTCCCTGTGCCTCAACAGCAGCAATAGCTGAATCTCCTTGTTATGTGTAAAGCATATCTAAACCATATATTTCAAAACTGGACTGCTTCTGACCTAATTTATGTCCATTTTATTTTAAAATGCACTCAGGCTATCGTATGTGCTTACAGTTTAATGACTAGCAGAAACTATTAAAAATAGGAAAGATAAAAGCTTGAGTCTCTCCTTCCTTTGAGATAGACAGATTTAGGCCATTCTTATGCTACTTATAAAGTAAAGCTGTCCTTGCCTGTGGAGAGAGTATGTCGAACATGTTACACCGTACCAGCTGCAAACGAGCCTTTTCAGTGTGGCTGTATCACCTGCTGATGCCTGAACGATTTTCTGCAAAGTAGATGGTGTTCAGTTATAAGAAAAAAGGTTCATTTCCACAAATGCAGAGAAACAATGACATTCAGAAAAAACCCAATAACCTCCTCAGAGAAATGAGCCTCAGCTGCTCCTGGGGTTGTCCCAAGAGAGCCTTGAACCCATGCAGTGGGGGCAAGACACACCACCATGAATTATGGAAGAGGGACCTGGATTACCTTACAGACTGAAAGGGGGTTTACTGCTTTGGGGTGTGGGACTCAGGAAAGGATGTAAGGAAAAAAGTCATGGGATGGTGCAAAACTTATGAAATGGTGAGGGGAAGGACCAAAGGTAGGGAAAGAGCAGGACTAAGGTGTCTAGGGGAGGAACAAATATGGGGAAATAGAGAGAGAAAGGGATAAAACCAGCCAAATGAACGTAAAGAATGTATGGTCAGTATGTTTGTTTGACCATGCCCTATGCCTGATTAATGCAGTCTGTTCTGTCTCCTCATTAAACTCCAGTTAGAATAATTTTCTTGGGTGAGGGGCTCCCTATTCTGTGCACAGCAACCAGTCACACCATAGGTTGAAGGGCCCGTGAATCAGTGGTGCTGGCAGCTGGAGAGTCCAGAGTGCATGCATGTTGTGCAGGTCTGTTTCTGTGTGTAAACATTATTGAACATCAGGCCAGAGTAGCTGGTGATGGAGATGCACGGCTTGAGAGACAGGTAGTGGGATGGACGGAAGTCTGAGCCAAAGAGTGGAGAGATGGGAAGTTAGCTGCTGGAGGGACCATGGAATTTGGAGCTCATCTGTGCTCACCTGCACATGTGTGCATAAGGAGAGTAAGGGGGTCCAGGGCCAGGCACAAGGTAGACTGTGTCTAAGGCCAGTTACTGTAGGGATCCATAGTGTGTGTGTGTGCATGTAAGGTGATCCTTTTGGTCCTCCAAGTGCCAGGAGCTGGGCAGTCCAAGGATTCAGGGCTTGGGTTTGGATTGACTGAATGTCTAAGGCAAGTTACTGGAAGGATCCATGGTCTATATTAGTATGTATTTCCCTCTAACGAACTTTCCCCTTGATTAGCAAGAGAATGGGACAGGATAGTATTGTTCATGTTTGCGTGAGTGCTGTGTTTTCTCTCTGTGTTGATCAGTATGGATTCCCTGTGATTTATACATGTGTGTGCCTATTGGAAATACACCCCCAGCCTTTCTACTGGAGGTACATCAGGGCACAGGGCTAGGGCAGCTTCACATCTAAGAGCTACCAGGTTTAGCAGCTACCTACAGGCAGTACAGTTTAAGCCAACTGCATTTCCACAAGAGTCTGTTATGTATAATAGTGGGGTGTAGCAAGCAAAAGGAAGTTTTAAGCTAGACCAGAATATTAAATTTAAAGAATATGAGTACTGAAAAAAGTAAAAGAGTCCTTAATATAGTCTTTCACCCTTCTTGTGTGGCGCCTGGTACTTTTTCTGTTGGGGAAACATTCATGAAATTCATGTTCCAATAAATAGCAAAAGGTCATTTCATAACTATTACGATCATTTTCATTAAACTGCCCCCAACTAAACAACCCTGGTGTGATTGCTCTAAAATGAATTACCTTTTCTAAATTAGTTCTGCCAAAGGCTAAATAGACTCATATAAAGCCAGAATGAAATTTAATATTCGGAGAGATTTTGTACAGTTTGAATACTGTTGTGATCAGCATTTTGGGGGCAATATGTCATATTTGGATCTGCAATATAATTCTAAATGCAAGTTGTATTAGCAAAGGTAAACCAATGAGCAGTCCAGAGGAACACTCCTCAACCATCAACGGCTTCCAAAATAGTATTTTTACTAGTAAATTCAGAAAATACTTAAAAGCAAATTCCCCATAATCTAGTCTATTCAGTAGGGGATTTCTGTGTAAATACTGAGATTTAGTAGCACCCATGAAAAGTATCAATAAAGTTTAAGTGAGTCTCAGCTTACTCAGTGTTGGTTGACAATAGTCTTCATCAAGCTGCCTTCTTCAGACTTTGAGGACCATAGCAGTAATCATCAGTGTCTACTATGAAGCCTATTATTTTGTTGCCTCCTGAAGCAGGTGAATGATTTCCCTTTGTTTTCTGAGCTCCTGTGCTTTTTGTAGTCCCTGTTTTGCTGTTGGCCAGAACAGCATCACTGGAGTTGTTGACCTGAAGCAGATGTGTTGTCATAGCTCAGTTCATTACTGGTCACCTTCTGCCATCCTGCTTTTTGCACCTTTTTCAGGTTCCCTAGGAAGGATCCATGTGGAGATATTTCTATGGTGGAAAACTCCCTGATTAGAATCACTCCTTTCCTTTAAAAAATAATAAATAAGGGTAAATCCTTCAGAACTTACTTTTCCTATGAATTTTCACAGCAAAAGCAGAATCTGCAACTTTAAATGGTGATTATTTCCTTATGCAGGGCTGAGATGTCTTGTCCATGCAATAAATGTGACTGTAATTCTTTGGGTTTCCTCATCTTTGCACAGATCTCCCTTACAGAAATTTTGGAAGATACTGAAATAATAGGGACCAATATGTTTTAGTTCATGTCCATTCCAGTGAACTTTCCACCTTAGTCTTCAAAATGTCAACACAGGGATCTCCACCTGTGCAGGGATGTGGAAGTTGTTCTTTTTTTGTTGTTTTGTTTCATAACATTAGGCTTATATTAGTTTATTATTCTTTCTACATTGTATCAGTTTCCCAGGGTCTTTTTCCCCAGCTGTTACCATATAGCATAGCTCATACTTTTTTGGTCTACACAAGTTTTTAGTCTCAGTAGTACTTTGGAGGGTTTTTTTGTGACAAACACTATCATGTAGCTAATCCTTGACTGCTGAATTTTTTGCTTCTGAGGAGATATGGCCAAGTTCTTAATACACAGCTGATGCTCTGTTACATTCCTGTTCTGCCCAAAGGCAATTGCCATGCATTGGATTCAAACATTTGCACAGGATGTATAAAATTTATGTGGACCATGTAAGATTTTAATTATCTCCAAGGACTTCTTGCTATATATTGCTGATTACCTCTTTGTCACGTATGGTAAAAGCATTACACAACCCTGCAGCTCCTTTTGCAAGAGAAATTGTTCTCACTAGCTTGTCTTTCTCCTAATAAGCATCTGAGGATTCAGACAACTGAAAGTAAACACTGCCTGAGCAGTCTTTTGCGGAGAAACCTTTTATAGAAGTAACTGAAGAAGCAGAAGGACTTCAAAGGTTCTCTTTTTTTACCTCAATGTGGTAGAAAATCAACCTGAGGTCTCTCGTGTGACTATGGATTACTAGTAGAAAGAAAATAATAATAATAAAAAAAAATCTCTAAAGTGAAAAAAACAATAAATTGTACTAGCAGTGCCAAGTCACCTGGGGAAGATGAATATAAGCTGTGTGAGGCAATCTTTTGCTTAAACCTTTGATCTTTAGTAGGGAGACCAATGCCATCATATTGGCATTCATGGGCTTTTTGTATGTAAGAAGGGAAGAATGAAATAAGTCTAAATGATATCCAAGAGCAATCTTAGAAGGCAGACCTGTCTGCTGAAGATAGGCATTAAAAAGAACAAACAATCTTTAATTTTTGCTTAGCAGTAAAGTGATAAGAGTACTGCTCAGCAATTGGCATGCGGAGGTCATAGGAATATCAATACTGTTACTTATACCCAAGGTGAGTCGAGTTAGATGAGCCCTTCTGTTCCATCCTTTGATTATTGTTGAAATTAGATATCTTGAGAGATAAACAGTGGAGAAGAGCAGATTTTGAACCCATTCTGGTGATACGTACTGATCACAGTAGTTGCGTATATTTCATATAGTTGAGGTTTCCTCAGCACATTTCCTATTTGTAAGTTACTGTGGGTCTCTGCTGATCTGGTACTTCAGCCTACAACCTTCAGTAATGCACGGGAAAGGATCAATGCAAATTCACACTGCTTTGTCCTCCTGCAATACATTACCAAGCCATTTTACTTCATATCTGTGATTCTGTCATGGATTTTCAAAGGGCAACAGTTAGGACACCAAGTAAATTTGAATTAATTAAGTTCAAAGAGTCATATCTGAGTTGACTAAGTCCATGACTTTAGAAGGACCATAAAGAAACATAAAATACAATTTCCTTGGCATTTCAGTGAGACTTTGAGAGTCTGAAATTTACAGATTTTATAAATGAGCAAAGATATGGTCCATGAGCAAAGATATGGTCCACCACATCTTCTATGCTTCAGAGTCATCTGTTGCATAATTTGATCTTCAGAAATGTTATAGTGCTATTACCATTGCCTTCAAAACTATGGAGTATACTGTGTGTATTTTTGTTGAAGAAATTCCCTCAGTGGTTTATTTATTTTAAGCTGTAGGTGAGGATGCTGTCTATACTCTAAAAGAAAGTTAAGGAAACTGGCTGGCAGTTGAAGTTGAGATATTCTTGTAGGCAGACAAATTTATAGTCCTGAGAATCTTTGGTTTTTCAAGCAGGATTTCCAGGTCTGGCAATGAAAGAGAATGAAGCCTGTTAAAAGGGTGCATGTTTAATAGCAAAATGTAATTACCATGAAGATGCATGCTTCATATTCTACAGTTTCATGCGTGTTAGAGTTTGCTTTAATTGAGTCTCTGTCATCTACAGGTTAGAAATTTTGATGACTATAATATTATATATAGCACTTACATGTCTGTGTTATTGAATCTTTTTCTTTTCAAGGACTTCATTTCAAAATTGTTTTCAACTGAACTGCTTGATTGGAGTAGGACTAATTTCTCACCAAGTCTAATCAGTTTCTAACAAATCGTATAAAACCAGTTAGAGATGCATGCATTTGTATGGGGATTTTTTTTCCTAGAAACACACAAGGCAGCAGAATTTCATTTGAATCGTACAGCACAGAAAAGAAAGAATAGAAGTATTAATAACTCTTGAAATTTATATTGAACTATTCATTTCTCAAAGCACTTGGCAAATGTTGCAGCTAATTAAATTTATAATACTGCTGTGGAGCTAGGGAATAAATCCTGTTGTGCTGAGGACATGTGAGGGTATATAAAGCAGGATTAGGGGAAAGCTACCAGGATAGAGCAGAGCCCCAAGCCTGAATTTGCAGCACTAACATGGCCCTCTTTGTCCCAGCAATCAATCAATCAGGAGCAGAAGTCAGTACAATTATTTCACAGTTCAGTTTATAGAGCCATGTTAGCTTAGATATTAATAACACTTCATCAGAGATGTGTGGTAGCTGTCAAAAAGACCCATGTAGAAAATGAAAACAAACTATCTCAGAGTTCAGATACCAATTGGAGCAAGCTCCTTTGAGGTTGGCTCAAGAAGCCAAAGAGCTCAAGGTGGTGTTAGAGGTGATGGCTTGCTATGTTGAACTCACTCACTCATGGTGGCAGGGTCAATGGCACTGCTATTGGACGATGCAGGACAAGAGTGTACACGCACTGCATGGCAGCATAAGGCAAGTATTTACAAGTGTCCTGGGTTCAGCAGTAGCAGTCATTTTTCTCCTTCTCAGTAGCTGGTGCAGAGCTGTGGTTTTGACTTTCGGCCTGGGAACAGCATTGATAGCACCAATGTTTTTAGTTATGGCTTAGTGATGTTTGGTCTGGCCAAGGACTTTCTGAGCCTCATGCTCTGC